>PVJN01013872.1:0-47687 GCA_004026805.1 Lasiurus borealis | reverse complement strand
ATCCTAACCAGCATGGGGATTGAGCCTGCAACCCAGGTAGATGCCTTTGACCAGGAATCAAACTTGAGAACCTTTGAAACTTGGGCTGATGCTCTAACCACTTAGCATTAATGACCAGGGATCAATATTTTTTCTACATTTTTCATAACTTATTAACTTTACCTTTTTATATTTTTAAAAGTTGCTTAATCTCACTCATCTATTTTTCAGCTGTTCCCATCCCACACTTTTCTTTCTTCTCCTCCTCTTCCTCCTCCTCCTTCTCCTCCTCCTCCTCCTCCTCCTCCTCTTTCTTCTCCTTCTTTTTCTTCTTCCTCTTCTCTCTCTCTCTCTCTCTCTCTCTCTCTCTCTCTCTCTCTCTCTCTTCTATATATAGAAGTTGATGACAAACTGTGAGTATGACTTATATAGAATATTAGTAATATTGGAGCTTAGGTAATATTGTCTTATGTTTTCTTTTTCTTAAAATAATTTTAGTTAAATGTTCATTTAAACCAGTAAAATATATCAAATTTCAAATTCTGTGCAATTTAAACAGAATATTTATAGTTGGTCCTCTTTTATATTTTCAATTCTTATTTTATTCCAGGAATATTTTCTTTTTTGCTTAAGTGCATTAATTATATTTATATTAATTCTGATCTATTCTAATTTTTCTCCTTCAGCTAGAATGCATTGTACGATTTGCTATTTTTGTTCGAAGGATTTTTTTTTTTCTGGTATCTCTCGTCATTTTGGTGTGAGCTCATATTGTCATTGCTGAAATCAACTGGGACATATTTTGAAGCCCAGGCTCCAGTCTACATCTGTCCTGGTGAATTTAGAGACATGGAAAGCAGAGAGGCATCGAGATTAAATACATGAAACAGAACTTTTGTTGCTGCTCCTCAGGCTACATTTTTACCTTTAAACCTTAGAAGAAGCAGTTTCATTTATAATCTGAAAACCCTTAGAGATTAGAGTGAGAACAGTGCAGCTGAAAATTCAAAGACAGCTAGAGAGTCACCCAGATCCCCATGTAGGGCTTCCTGAAATTATATTTTGTTAGCTGGCAATAAGGACTATTGCTCTTGATTTCAGCAGTGAGGGTGCACACAATGGTTTTCTGAAGGCAACGTAAGGTAATGAAATTCAACAAGTCTCATTTCAGCATTTCCATTCTTGCAACTACTGGTTTCTCTCTGTGCAAAATTGCAGTGATCTGCCTCCATAACCTATGCAAGTACATAATACCTACAGGTATATAATACCCACAGGTACATAATACATACATATACAAGACACACATTATACATAAAATACATAAGACATATGCAATACATATGGGGCATAATGTATATATTATTATATATTACATATTATACAAGTTATTCACAATGCATACATAACATATAGAACACATAAACATAGGCACATAATACATGCAGGTAAAAACACATATCAGACATGCATAACCATGTAGGTAACATAATACTTATAGGTACAAAATGTAAAACATACATAATACATAAGGCATACATAATACAAACAACCTTACATTGTCTTCAGAAGCTCTTGGCATTTTTCCTTAATTAGTTTCTGGGAACCTTGTTTCTTGTTACTTTTTTAATTTCCTTTTGAGGAGTAATTAGTCATATAGTAGAATCTTAATATACTGGCAGAATTCAGAAATGTCCAAGATTTGGAGTTAAGTAATTTACTATTATTTAAGGTACTAGTTCCAATAATGTGGCTTGATTTAAAAAAAAATCTTAATGGAAATTGAAATAAAATGCCAGGAAAAATATGTAATAATATACAAGAAACAAGTTTAAAAAAAATGCCTTGAAAAATAACATTTACCTCTGCAACCAAAAGCAGGTTTCCTTTCTACCTGTTATATCATAGTATCTCCCTCTAGAGCAGTGTTTCTCAACCTTCCTAATGCTGTGACCCCTTAATACAGTTCCTCAGGTTGTGGTGACCCCAACCATAAAATTAATTTTGTTGCTACTCATAACTGTAATTTTGCTACTTTTATGAATTGTTATGTAAATATCTGTGTTTTCTGATGGTCTTAGTTTGATCCCCACAGGGGTCCCGACCTACAGATTGAGAACCGCTGCTCTAGAGAAAAGGATAGACACACTAACTTCCATTATGAAGATTCAAGTTCCCTAACTTCCATTGTAAAGACTCATACTCCTTCCCCTGTAATGCAACCCACCATGTGTGTTGAGTTCACCTAGCTTTCTTCACATTTCCTGAGGGGTGAGGGTGCACAGGGAACTGACAAAGAGTCTCTCCTTCATCAAATTCTACTTAGGCTTCATGAACTCTCTTCTCAACTAGGGCCTAGATAGATAGATAGATAGATAGATAGATAGATAGATAGATAGACAGATTATGGATAGATAATAAATGATGTTTTCCAGTAGAAATAAAGATGACCAAGTCTATTAAAAATAGGCAAAAATAGTTGAGAAAATACTTTCCAAAGTAAGATATATGTATGGCCCCAAAGTAACTGAAAGATATTCAAAATATCATTAGAAATTAGTAATTTCTAATTAGTAATTTGCATATTAAAAACACCATCACAAAAAGGTTTATACATCCACTAGACCTTTTAAAATTAAAATACTGAAAACATCTAGTGTTGACATTTTTATTAGTTGATGGTAGGAATACAGAGTGCATTCACTTTAGAAAATAGTCTGGTAGTCTCTCTCTATAAAAGCCTAAGAAATCAAAGAACCAAATGACCAGTTGACCGGTTGCTATGATGCACACTGACCACCAGGGGAAGACACTCAAAACAGGAGCTGCTCTCTGGTGGTCAGTGTGCTCCCACAGCCAACCTCTCACAACCAGTCAACCCCCCACATTCCCTCCCCCTGGCTGGCCAATCTCCTTCAGCCCCTTCCCCTCCTAAGCTGGCTCCCCCATCAGCCTCAATTGCTGGCTAGGCCAAGGGACCCTACTCATGCAAGAATTCATGCATTGGGCCTCTAGTGTCTTATAAACATACATTAATAAACTATCCCTCAATTCCACTCTTAATTATTTATCCAAAGAAACAGCGAAATATGTCCTTACAGAGATTTATACAAAAATTTTGTTTATAATTGCTAGAAATTGAAGACATTACAAATGTACATCAATGTAAAAGGATAAACAGGTTACATTAAATCCAAACTGGTTGATTGCCCCCAAATAATTAGGAATGAACTACTGATTCATACACATGACATGGATGCCTCTCAAAATTACACTGAGTGAAAATACAAATCATAAGGAAGTACTCCTTGGATAGATCCATTTGTATGGAATACTAGGAAAGGCAAAACCAATCTGCAGGGACAGAAACAGATCAGTGGTTACTGGGGGCTGGTGGTGTGAGGACTTCCTATAAAGAAACTTGAGAGAACATTTTGGGTTGATCCAAATATTCTCTATTTTGATTGTGGTGGTGATGTATATTTGGCAATATTCATTAGCTTTTATTTTTAAGTAATATATGTTTGCTATGTGTAGATTATATCTTAAGTTTTTTATTTAAAAATTGAATGAATTTATATCGATATAACACAAGATTCCAGAATAGGAAAGCGATTAAGAAAGAACATAGAGCTCCTTTTCAGTAATTTGTCAGTGTGAACATTTTAAAAAGTCTATAGGCTTTGCATTTTATTATAAACATTTAAAACACAATTTAGAAGAAACAAAGTGCTGCCATTATTTAGCAAAAAGAGCAGAGTTGTGTTGGAGCTAGTGTTGCTTCAAAAGTATACAGCACATGAGAGGAATGTGGAAATGAAGATAGAAAAATACCAAGATATATATATTTATTTATTTATTTATTTTTAATATATATTTCCTTCTATGAGAATGCATCCATCTATTGTCCCCAGTTCTTGGCACATTGCTTGACTTATGGTCCGAAATCAAATAGTATTTCTCAGTTGAATGGCTATGTCAGTATCTAATTTTTCTTTTCTGAGAGCAAATACTATTTATGGGTATTACACACAGCATTTCCTTTTAGACCAATTTGAAGGAATTGTGTCAAGTAAATTGTCCAAGTTTACTTTTATTATGCGTAGGCATTCAGCAGCTGCTAAGACCACTTATGGGCACCTGTCACAGAGTTATGACTCCATGAGTTAGACCATCAGCCCAACAAAGTTTTAAAGCAGCTGACAACATCTGCAATAAATAGTTCTTAGACAAAATTGCACTAGGTGTAAGAAGATGATGTCAAGATCAATAATTTATAGTGAATATAATTATATTGTGAATAATGAGGGTTGATGTTATTATGGAAGGAATGACACCATAATGAGGTGTTTCCATTAGTTTTCATCTTGCCACCATTATGTCAGCGCTCATTTCACTTTTCAGAAGTTATCAAGTTGACCGAGCATTTGCTGCAAATTACATTGCTTTTTGGGATAAGCAATTTTGAGATAGTTTTCCTGAGT
Source organism: Lasiurus borealis (assembly GCA_004026805.1). Taxonomy (NCBI): domain Eukaryota; kingdom Metazoa; phylum Chordata; class Mammalia; order Chiroptera; family Vespertilionidae; genus Lasiurus; species Lasiurus borealis. The sequence goes on along the minus strand of PVJN01013872.1, from coordinate 43,224 downwards.
GTCTGACTGAGGTAATATAGAAGAAACATATGGAAATATGTTCCGATTTGGTGAATTATCAAAATTACCCAATAGATTTGCAGTATGACCAGAAAGTAGCTTCAAATTATGGGCTAAAATATGAAATACAGATTAAATAGAAAAAAATTTCAAGCAGCCTTAGGAAATAGAATAAAAATGAACTGTTCACTAATATCTTTACATAAAGATAAGAAGCTACCAAAAATCTTATATCAATTACTTATGAACCTAAAGGGGTTCATCCTGAAACTTAGTTGGGTTATATCTGTATCATATTGTCTTGCCTTTGGAATTGAACAAGTAAGCCAGGATTTGACAACCCTGATTTAAGGAATTACATTTGAGAACGTTGCTTCCTGAGATAAAAGTAGTCTCTTTCAATAGCTCTTGTAGGGGAATTGATACCACTTTCAACAGTCAGGTTTTCATCCATTGTCACATCTTACTTAAATCACTTGAATTCTCTAAACAAGTATAAGTATTTGAGGTTTATTTTAGAAATTTTCTACAACACTTCCGTTTCCATTGAACCTGTCATATCCTGGTGAGGATAAGAAAGCAGAGAGGGCAAGGCAGGCCACCAGTAAAACTGGAAAGAGGTACTGTCTATTGTTGCTGTCACCAGACTCTTGTCATAGAATTTATCACATTGGTGATACCTGTTCACCTGTCTCCCTCAGTGCCTTTCACCCAAGGTTATTCTGCTTAGCCCATCTTCAACACCTGCCAGCAGCAGAGGGTTTGAAGAAATTCATTCATATGTAGACATACATGGCTACCACCTTTCTCTAAGGAATGTAGATTTCAGCTTTAAAAAAAAAGTTAAAATTGTTTGACTTAGATATTAGTGAACTTAAAAGTTTCGGGCACAATCACATAGGAGACTGCATAAATCTGTTCATTACTAAAGGAATGTCCTCATATGAAAATGAGGCTACCAAGAAAGGGCTCGAATTAGGTAATTCTCAGAACCGGTATGTATTCTGGAACAAGTGAGCCAGGTGTTAGCCTCATCTCAGTAGCTCCATTTCATTCGCATATCTCATTTAATATCCTAAACTAATTTAACCACAGAGGGCAGAATTTTATCTTTAGAATATTTATTTTAGCATAAGTCTCCACATTTTAAGAGAAGAGAATGACTGAAAAATGTTATGAAAAAAGAAATATAATTACCCCCTCCCCCACTGGGAATATATAGAAATAAAGTGTGAAATTGTAGACAAAGTAAAGGATCAATGCAGTTGGATGGCTTCAGTGAAATCCTGATGACTTCCTTATTATTAGTATTGTTACCTTGGGCATATAATTGCATAAAACACCTGTGCTTCATGTCCTCATTTATAAAATCCCCATTTACCCTCGTTGGTAAACTGGTGATAGCTGTAGAACAGATGTAATTGAATTTTTGTGAGAAAGAAATGTGCTAATCCATGTGAAGTGCATTACAAGTGCCCAAGAGGGACAGAAAACTTAATTAATATTCTTATTTTTTTTCCTGAGCAGGATATTTTTAGTACTGAATGAGATTGACATAGCTACTAGCTCCTGAAAAACTGAAATGACTGATGAAGTACACCTACCTTGAAGAGTAAAATACTCATTAACCTTTCTAAATTCTTATATAATCTTATAAGAAATAAATGCTTCCCACAGATAAAGAGGCCGTGGGAGCTGGGTGAATCGGAAAAAGATGCATGTCCTAATTTCCACATATTTGTAAATTCTGGAATTTTCCTTTTACTATTGATTTCTCATTCATCCCATTATTATTAGAAACTAGAGGCCTGATGCATGAAATCCATGCAAGAGTAGGTCTTCCTTCCCCTGGCTTCTGATATCAGCTTCGCTCTGGCCACCAACACGTGGGACCCAGGCTTCCCTCTGGCCACTGGCAGGCCCCTGGACGCGGGCTTCCCTTAAAAGCCCCAGCTTCATCTGGAAGGATGTCCAGCCTAATACAGTGGTACCTCGAGATACGAGTGCCCTAACATACGAGATTTTTGAGATACGAGCCGTCAAGTGAGCCATTTTTGCTTTGAAATATGAGCAACATTTGAGATAGGAGTAATCGCACGGATCGGCCAGCTGCACACGACCCACCAGTTTACCGCAACTCAAGCGTCTCATAGTTTCCCATGCCTCAAGGTTACAGAACGAATTAAACTCGTATCTTGAGGTACCACTGTATAAGGATGTCCATATTATGCTTTTATTATTATAGAAGATATTTGATATGATTCAATTCTCTTCAAATTTGTTAAGGCTTGTTTTGTGACCTAATATGTAATCTGTTCTGGAGAAAGATCCCTGTATGCTTGAGATTGTATTCTGCTCCTCTTTGATAGAAGGTTCTGTGTAGGTTTGATATTTTAACCATTTTATATATATATTTTATTGATTTTTCACAGAGAGGAAGGGAGAGGGATAGAAAGTCAGAAACATCGATGAGAGAGAGACATCCATCAGCCGCCTCCTGCACACCCCACACTGGACATGTGCCCACAAGCAAGGTACATGCTCCCGACCGGAATCAAACCCGGGACCTTTCAGTCCGCAGGCTGATGCTCTATCCACTGAGCCAAACCGGTCTTGGCCTGTGTAGGTTTAGAACGTCCATTTGGTTTATAGTGCTGATCAGGTCCTCTCTTTCATTACTGATATTTTATCTGGATGTCCTATCCACTATTTAAAATGAGGTATTGAAAAAAAAAAGGTATGTAGTACCATTTATAATACTTCAAACAATAAAAATAAAGAAAGAAAGAAAAAAAAAGAAAAAGAGAGTGAGGTATTGAAGTCTCCTACTATTATTGTATTGCTGTCTATTTCTCCCTTCAGTGCTCTCAATGTTTGCTTTATATATTTAGGTGCCCCGGCAGTAAGTACCTAACATTTATAATTGTTATATCTTCATATTAGATTAACTTTTTCTTTTCCTTATAAAAAGGGTAAGGACTTGAATAGATATTTCTCCAAACAAGACTTGCAAATAGCCAACACATACAAGAAAAAATGCTTAATAGCACTAGTCATGAAGGAGATAATGAAATATGATCTTATACCTGTCAGTATTATATATATACATATATATATAATAGAGGGTGGGGCCAGCTGGCCAACCTCCTGTGGCCACTCCTCCTGGCCAGCCCCACCCCTGATTGACCCCCCCATACACCAATCAGGGGTGAGACCAGCCAGCCAATCTCCCATGGCCCTTCCCCAATCTGGCTTGTCCCTGATTGGCTTTTCTACCCCATTGGCCCTTGGTCCCACCCCTTACCTGGCCTTGCCTCCACCTAACCCCCCACTCCAATGGGGGGTGGGGCCAGCTGACCAACCTCCTGTGGACCTTCTCCCCAACAGGTGCTGCCCTAATTCACCCCAACTGGGGCTGGGCTGGGCTAGACCCCACCTGTGTACTGATTCGTGCACTAGGCCTCTAGTAGATTATATATATATATATATATATATATATATATATACACACACATATATACATACATATATATATATGTATATATATATGTAGATATATAGATATATAGATATATAGATATATAGATATATAGATATATAGATATATATGGACAACAAGGATGTAGAGAAACTGAAATCTTTACACACATATTGGGAATGCAAAATGGTGCAACTACTATAGGAAACAGTACGAAGGTTCCTCAGAAAATTTAAGCTAGAACTACTATATGATCTGAACTAGGCATTTTGCATCTGGATATTTATTCAAAATAATTTAAATCAACTGAGATGCTAAGATTGGCTTTGCAACAAAATTCCTCATCTTCTCAGATGATTGGTTGGCATTAATTCACAAGAATTAATCTTAAGAATATTATGCTAAGTGAAATAAGCCAGCCACAGAAAAATAAGTACTGCATGACTCTATTTATTTGCGGTGTCTAGAATTTGTAGAATCAGAGTGGAATGATTATAGGGAGAAGGATATGCAGAGTCACTCATCAATGGGAATAGAGTTTCAGTCAAACAGCATTAGTAAACTCTAGAGACATGTTGTACAACTCTGTACCTATTGTCAACCATGTGTTGTACACTTAAAAATTTATCAAGAGAGTAGATCTCATGTTAATTATTCTTACCACACTAAATTTTGTTTTGTTTTGTTTTTTGTTTTTAATTTGCATGGTTAATAAGAAGCTAAATTGTGACTTGGACTTGAAATTTGCAATCTAGCATTCCTTTTTATAAATCATAGTTGCTATCCTAGAAATTTCTATCCTGCTGTGCTATGAATGAAGGAGGAAGTGTTACAAATTAAAGGCTTTCTCATGGCATATCAAAGATTCTAATGCACCAGACACCCTCGACTTTATTTAGGTGTGCCCTTGTCCTCCAAATCTGATGAGATTGCTGTGGCAATTGCTTGCTGAATGTGACCGTAAATCTTCAAATACCTGTGAGCCAGACACACACCTTTCTGTGCTCAGAACTCATAAGAATCACATTTAGATTCTGGCTGCAGTCAGAGGAAACTAAGTTAATAAGACATTACTAACCTCAAAATGTATCCAGGAAATTGAGTTAAACTTCGATGTGAAGGTTAAATTGACCTTTAACAGAACTCTTCTTTAATTTTTCTTCTTTCCCTTTTCTCTTTGTGCCTTGTCTCAATCTGTGTTTCTGTTTCTGATTGTTTTAAGGGCATTATGTTCACCTTTTTTTTCCAAGCTCTTTTCTAACTCATACTTTTCTTTCAACATAGCCTTCACATAGCTTATTTTCACTACATCCTTTATTCTGAGACCAATTTCCCATATTATCTTAACTTTTAGTCAGATATTTCTATGATGTTTCATAACCTTGGAAACTTAGTCGGTTTTAAGGAACATTTGTTTAAGATTTTTATAAATTTAGGATAGGCTTGAGGGATGCTTGGGGATATGCCCACAACCAAGGTATATCCCTTTGACAGGAATCAAACCTGAGACCCTTCAGTCCACAGGCAGACACTCTATCCACTGAGCCAAACAAGTCAGGGATAGTGGTTTTTTTTTTTTTTCTTGTACTGTCTTTATCAAAGTTTGGTATTAGGGTGAAATTGGTCTCATAGAATGAGTTAGGAAATAGTTCCTCTGTTTCTATTTTCTGACAAAGACCATAGGAAAATGGTCTAATTTCTTCCTAAAATGTTTGATAGATTTCACTAGTGAACTCATCTATGCCTGGTGTTTTCTATTTGTAAAGGAGTATTAATAATTGATTTAATTTTTAATAGAAAAAAAGCTACTCAGATTGTCTTTTTCTTCTTATGTGAGTAAGCTTAAGTTTTATACATGTCTTTTTCCTTTCAAATTTTGACTCTCTACTCTCATTATATTAATTTGGTGATAAATCTCTAAAAACATGATACACATAGCAAAGACCTAAATAAATATAAATGTTGCATACATTTTTATATGTGCTGAATTTTTTTGACCTACCATAAAAAAAGTTTTGTGGTAGAATGTAATAGAAAATTTTAATGGTGATGGTGATGGCTATGGGCTGGGATATTAGAGAATGAAGAGAGACCTATTAATTATATAGGTCAAGAGCGAATAGATATTGGGAGAAAATTCAGCAATCAAGTAAAGAAAATAAAAAGCAAATCTAAATATCCTACAAAGTCTGGCATTTTGTACACGTTAAAAACCTATATGGCTTTTACTCAGTTAGGGGAGATAGTTGTTAAAAATCAAATATCAAAGGTAGACATGAGAAAGATCATTCTAGGGCACTGAATCTATGTTAAGAATTTTGTAGTTCATTATAATTGAATCAGAGGTGCTTTTTAAAGAGTTTTAATTGGTGTAATTAACTGATTTGTGCATCACAAAATAATTTTTATGCATGTTATGTGAAAATAGATGAGGATAAAGAAGGAGAAAAGCCATTTAAAACACAGTTTGAATTTATTTCCATTAATAGGAGTTTAATAATTTCCAGATAGAAAAGCTTTTTTAACAAAAATTTGTTCATTGTTCTTCATAGAGATTTCAGAGAGTATCATTTTGATGTTATCAGAATTCTTTATTAAAAACAACTGTGAAAATCTATAGAAATAAAATGTTCACAAATTGAATGCATTAGGAATTGGAAACCAGAGTTCAGTTAAGCCCAACATCTGCAAATCTGAAATGTTTTATCTGATATTATAAGTAAACCAGAGGCACCGTGCACAAAATCTGTGTGTGTGTGGGGAGGGGTTCTTCAGTCCAACCTGCACCCTCTCCAATCTGGGACTCCTCGAGGGATGTCTGACTGCCTGTTTAGGCCAGATCCCACTGTGATCCCTCTCACAAACCACGACTGCTGGTTCCCAACCGTTGCCTGCTTGCCTGGCTGATTGCCCCTAAGCATTTTTGCCTGCTAGCCTGATCATTCCCTGACAACACCCCTGGCAGCCTGATCGATTCTTAACTGCTCCCCTGCTGGCCCAATTGCCCCTAATCGCCCTCCCCTGCTGGCCCAGTAACCTCTAAATGCCCTCCCCTACTAGCTTGGTCACCTCTAATGGACCTCCTCTGCAGGCCTGGTTGCCCCTAATTATCCTTCCCTGCAGGCCTGGCCACCTCTAACTGCTCTCCCCTGAAGGCCTGGTTACCCCAACTACCTTCCCCTGCAGGCCTGGTCTCCCACAACTGCCTTCCCCTGCAGGCCTGGTCCCCCCAACTGTCCTCCCCTACTGGCCTGGTCCCCCCCAGATGCTCTCCCCTGAAGGCCTGGGTCCCCCATCCCTGAACTATCCTCCCCTACAGGCCTGGGTCCCTCTCATCTGCCCTCCAGTGCTGGCCTGATCACCCATAACTGTCTTCCCCTGCCTGCCATCTTGTAGCAGCCATCTTATGTATACATGGAGGCAGCCATATTGTGTGTTGGAGTGACAGTCAATTTGCATATTACTTTTTTATTAGATAGGATAATGACTTAATTATCAGAATATAAAGCCTATTTAAATTTAAGAGTTAACTTCAGGAAATTAATCTTCCATATTCCAGAGGTTATCCTGGAACATGAATACATTCACCCAATGAGTATATTGTGACCTCACTAGAAGGAACGCATTCTCTTTGAATGCCCAAAACAAAACAGTCAAATAAAAATTAAAAAGTAGTGGGGGTTGGGAAGAGGTATCGAATTAGAGTTTCAAGATGGACATCAGACTTGACAATGATATTAAACCTCCCTAACCACCCATCCCTGAGATAGTGTAAGATATGGGTAAGATTAACATTTAATATCACCAGATGTTCATTAACACAATTTTTCACTTATCTGTTTACTCAGCACAATAAAGACTTACTTCAGAGATATTTCACTTATTTCAGATCATAAAAATTGTCTCGGACTGAGTCAAGTGATGAAGCATGTCTGTAAATTATTGCAGAGTATGTTTCAGTAGGAAATCTGGTTCCAGTGACTGGCAATTCTAGCAGGTATTCTCTAAGGTAATTTATCATCATCTCTTATTTTTAGTAGTGACTAATTTACATTGTCACCGATAGACTGTGATTGGCATGTGATAAAGTGATTTTAAACTATTCTTCCTGATACTGCCAACAATTTCAAGCAATTATAACATGTGAGTCTAATTTTTAGGAAAGATAAAAGAAATGCTCTGTATAAGCATGAGGTACTCCCTTATTTCCTTGTCATTTGGATATAATATTGTTTTTATTAATGCTCCGTCTGACATTGCTAAATTAAATCATCTTCTAAAGGCTATAGTGTGGCTGTATTCCTGCATGGTATAATTTAAATTTTTAATGTAATATGGTAAATTTAAGCTTATCATTAAATGAAAAAAAAAAAAAATAAACAACACAACTTCCAAAGTAACCCAACAATAAAAGACTAAGTGAGAGTTGGTGTTTATAAATAAAACTTTCTACTGAATTTCTGTTTTAATCCTTGTCTTCAATTCCATTTTGTATTATATAATCTTCTAATTTAGTAACAGGAGCCTCAGAAATGACTGGTTACATTTTTAAAATATAGAAAGCGAAAATGGCATAATGGTATTGTTTTACAGTTGAATGCAAATTCGTTTCCAAGTACATTAATCTTTTGCTTTTAATTCAGTGGAATTTTTCCTCTGAGGCATTTGCAGTTTGTCAGGTCTTCACTAAAGCAGATATATCTTGTGCAATATACTATGATTTCCTGACTGGATTTCAAATTAACCTTTTTCTACCAATCCTAAAATGTAATACTTGACCACTAAAGGTACTGTTAACACCTCACGAGTTTAGTGTGTTATTCAACTTAAAGTAAACCAGCAAAGTTCATATTAAGATCAGATTAAAGATTTACACTTGGTAAAAGGTTAAGCAAATCTCCATGCTTTTTGATATTTTTAATTTGCATCTTTAATAAGCTGTAGCATCAACAGAACTGCTGGTTTCATTTTTACATATTTCAAACTGGGAAAACTAGTTCTTCTCCCTGCAGTATCAAATTATTCTAGGCTTGAATTTAAAAGTCCTCAGCCTACCAGCACGTTTAAGCCACCAAGTCTTCATACTTTAAGAACCTCAGCTGGATGATGGTACTGAAGGGAACTCTTTATTTTTCTCAACACGTCTCCCTGTTATCGGGTGCCTCCTCACCCACTGTTACTGACTGCCCTTGTGCATCTTGACCTGCCAGTAAAGGTTTCTTCTAAGTTCTTTGGCCTAAAGAGATGAACTTAACTTTAGCAGAAACTTGTGCATTAACTCCTTCAGGCCGTTCGAGGATTACTATGTAAGGTTTTCTACTGAGTTAATGCACCTCTCAAAGTTGTCCTTTGCCTCCTGAGGATGATTTAGACAGTGAAACAGTTTGTGATTTAAATTTTCTTCAGTGGCTAAATTACTCCTTCCCACACTAGGTGTTAAAAGATGCCCTTACGCATGGCCTATTTTGGGTCACTAGGGCATCCTGCAGCCAATTTGCAACGGGAGGGTGCTAGAACATATTAACTCTTCAGACTATTAGGGCGCCTTTTTCATCTGCACAAGTCGATGCACTCTCCAAATTACCTAATTTTCCACCAGAGAGTTTTGCAATCTAGCTGGGATGAAGAGTTAAGTGATTGTTTTTCTTTTTAATGACCCTCCCCAGAATGACAAAGACAGTGATTCCAAATGGAAGGTCTTATTAAGAAAGGGTTGCTGTTTGTTTGTTTGGTGGACTGAGGGGTATGTTGGGATGCTTCATGCAGCCGCTTGATTGCTTGTGTTTATGTAGAGTTGTCTGTTCTACAAATTCACCACTAGGCTTTCTATGCTACATTTGGATCAACACTGTCCTTTTAAGGGGAATGTGTAATTGTGAATTTGAGACAAAGGAAGAAATAATGATCCAGCGGTTTCTTGAAAGCTCTACTCTATTAGGCTTGCAGTGCAAAACTAACCTTAGTACTTGAAGGCAAAGTCAGATAGCCATGTTAAGATATACAGTCAAGAGAGTTACTATAAGGGAGGCCAAATATAAAGTGTACCGGTAGCAAGTAGTCAACGAAAGCTGTCTCCCTCTGTGCATCCATTTACTGCAGCAGCTACAATGTCGACGCTAGCATCATTTTTTCCCTGAGTACTAACTATTAACTGGGCACTAAGATGTTAAAGATTTTTTAGTCTGGCCTTAGCTAGTTTGGCTTAGTGTAGAGAGTGCTGGCCTGCAGATTAAAGGGTCCCTCCCAGGTTCAACTCCCATCCATGGCACATGCCTGGATTTCAGCCTCATTGCGGGCTGGATCTGGGCATACAAGAGGCAACCAATTAATGATTCTCTCTCATCATTGATGTTTCTATTTCTTTCTCTCTTACCCTTCCTCTTTGAAATCAATAAAAATATTTTTAAAAAATATATATTTTTTAATTTGGATGACAGATTGAACGATAAATGGCTATTGAAGCTATAAGTCCATATTTGAAAAATAAGTTTAACAGGTCAAATTGTCCAAAATAACTATGTGTGTAAACTGAAAGCCAAAATAATGCATGAATAAACAGAAAGGAAAAAAATAACAAATGCTCATGTCACTTTTTAATTTGTCTTCATAATCACACTGCTTTAGCTGTAAGGATAATAGTTTTAATCCGGGTTCAGTTGCTTCCTTAATCTCTGAAGACCTTTCACAAGGAGATCCAGAAAACACCTACAAAAACGCAAACCTCTGTAAAGGGTTCAGCATCTAAAGCAGTTATACTTACTGGATGACAAAGGCCTTCTCAAATTGGAAATCATCCTGGAGCAAATCCTGAATTCTGAATGTTGGCATGTCTAATTCGGTTTGTGGATGTGAACCAGTGTGCTTTGGGAAATGAGAGCACATGGTGTCATGAGTAAGGTCATGACCTCTGAAACCTATTAGATTGTTTCAATCTCAATTCCAAGATTTAGAAGCCAAGTGACATAGTCATTGACCATCTCCTTTGTGCTTGTTTTCTCCTCCTCAAAGTGATGAGCATTAAACTACTCTGATAGCACTGTTGTGAGAATTAAATTAGTTAATAAATGTAAAGCATTTAGAACAGTGCCTGGCACTTAAAAAACCACTCAGCGTTATTAAGATGTGAAAAATGTTAGTACACATTCTAAACGTTTCTCGTCTTTATCCCCTGATTATCTTTATTTCAGTGATATTCTCAAATAACCTTTTATGGTACAATTGAGATCACACTCTATGGCCCATAGAAAGCCTTCCTTGTTTGCACTAACCCAAAGTAATTTATCTTTCGCTAAACTTCTCGACTGCATGCACCCTACTTAGTTACACGATGTCGCTTGCCACATACATCAAGTTTTAATACCCGCTATCAATTCATTCTGTCTCAGATGAAAACTTGGTCCCTGTTGGCTCCAATAAAAGTCCATTGCTTCTTGTACTGAGCCTTGTGAAAATGATGAACAGCAGGGCACAATCATCCATATAATCACACACTTGAAACTCGAAGCCAGATCCCTCGTGGTTTCCTTTCTGTAACCTAACTACAACCTCATAAAACCTGTACTGGCGATTTTTCCTCTCCGCGGCTTTTTACTGTGTTCTTCAAATACCGTGCACCCCACCCCGCCTTTGAAACAGCCTCACCCCTGTTCCCTGGTTCTCTGAGACAGCTTTCTCCCCGCCTTTCCTAGCAGAGTGAGACATCAAGGATGGACATGCTCCATGCAGAGCGTCGCCTGCTTTACCTTCCTGCCCAGAAGTAGTCTTTCTCTGAATTGCCTGTGGATGCTGTGTATATACTGGGGAGTACCACTGTCACATCTTTCATCATTTACTAGTTCTTTTTTAAAAATATATTTTTATTGATTTCAGAGAGGAAGGGAGAAGGAGAGAGAAAGAGAAACATCAATGATGAGAGAGAATCATTGATTGGCTGCCTGCTGCATGCCTCCTACTGGGGATTGGGCCAGAAACCTGGGCAAGTACCATGACCTTCTTTTGACCTTTAACTCCTCAGCCACACCATCTGGGCAATTACTAGTTCTTATAATAACTCTTGGTCTTTTCTCCAAGAAGGGTCAATTTATTTATTTATTTTTTTATCTTAGAAAAGTTGTATTACCTGTTCTATTAGCCAATGCATATCCAGAACATTTTAAAATATATGTTATTATTTTTCCATTAGGAGTATTCTGTGATCATTACCAAAGACTCTTTAACATTTTAGCAAATTAAACCAAATGATACTACTTTTCATTCTCTATACAGTATGTCTGACATCCATAACCAGATATATTCTCCTGTCACTTGTCAGAAGACAATATGTGCTTAAGCTTTTTCACTTAAGTAAACATTTGTACTGGTGTAGAGGAGGGAGGGAACTTTTTCCTCTACTCTCCTGGATTCTTCAGCTAGGACTTAGAAATCACACTAGTAAAAGATAAATTAATGAGAAAAAAATAACACAAAGTATATGAGCATGTGCTGATTGAATGCATGTGGGGAAAACTCAGTGCGGAGTGTCTCAAAGAGATGGTTAGAATATGGGGCTTACATAGTGTCTTAACAAATTTACTCATAGAAAATTTATGTAGTACTTAATGAATTTGGAGGAAAGAAACAAGACAAAGGAAAAGGGATTTAAGCGTTTAGGAGTGGCAAACTGGTGAAGTAGAGGAGGAGAAACTAATGGAACGTGGGGGTTATTTTAATAAGATTTGTGTAGATTCCTCTCAGGGATGAGTCTAGGCTAATAAGAGTGTCAAGTTTTTGCAGGTGATTAAGAATCTAATCTCCTTCTTGGCAAATGGGAGGAGAGGGCAGGGAGCTTTTTTTTTTTTATCTCTTGTTTCTCAATTGTCTTCAGCTCAAAATAATCCTTATGCTAAAGTGGCATATTTTGGGGTGGCATAGTGTTTTTTACTGTTTTATTAAAATTAATGTGGTGAAATTGGTTTAAAAATTATGTAGGCTTCAGGTATACAATTATAAAATACAGCATCTATATATTGTATTGTGTGATCACCCCCTCAAATCTCCTTTCATCATCATTTATCTCTCCTTTGTACTCTTCCACCTTTCCCTTCCTCTGGTAATACTGTTGTATATGTCTGTGAGGGTTTTAAAAATGTTTTCTTACCTTAAAATACTCTGCACCTATAGATATTAATGCTAGTTGACACAATATGTATAGTTGATACACAGACAAATCTATGCTAAGTAAAATTATAAAACCTAGCTTGCACACCCTCATTTACATTGCATTTTTAAAAAATATATTTTATTGATTTTGTTATAGAGAGGAAGGGAGAGGGATAGAGTGTTAGAAACATTGATGAGAGAGAACCATTAATCAGCTGCCTCCTGCACACCTCCCAAAGGGGATGTGACCACAACCAAGATACATGCCCTTGACCAGAAACAAACCTGGGACTTTTCAGTCTGCAGGCTGATGCTCTATCTACTGAGCCAAACTGGTCAAGGCTACATTGTTTTTTACATCATTTATCATTGAAAGAATTATATGAGGCTTCTCATTTCTGCACTTCCTGTGGTAGTGCACTGACCATCAGGAGCAGTTCCTGCATTGAGTGTCTGCCCCCTGGTCGTCAGTGTACATCATAACAACCAATTGTTCCTGGTCATTCTGCCATTAGGGTCAATTTACTTATTACCTTTTTATTATATAGGATAGCTCACCTCCTGACAGTGATAACAATATTTCTTATGATCTTAAGTAATTTGTAAAGATTAAACAAAATGAGGTATGCAGAGCACTTAGTACAAAGCTTGCAAATACATAAATGCTCAATATGTGGTAGCTAGTAATATTTTTTAATTATTGCTAGTATTATTGAATTTCTACTTGTATTAAAGGGTAAGCAAATATTTTTATCTAAATTAAAGAATCCTGAGATTAGGAGGAATTCAACTTTGAAAATACTTTCATTTATAATCTGTGAGTAATCTTTTTCTTCCCTTAGTACCCTACCTAATAAAAGAGTAATATGCAGATTGACCATCACTCCAACACACAATATGCCTGCCCCCATATGGTCAAAAGATCCTGCCCCCATGTGGATGCAACATGGCCACCACAAGATGGCCAGCAGGGAAGGGCAGTTGGGAGGGACCTGCAAGGGAGGACAGTTATGGGCAATAAGGCCAGCAGGGGAGGGCAGTTGGGAGGGACCAGGCTTGCAAAGGAGGAAAGTTGGGGATGATCAAGCCTGCAGGGGGAGGGCAGTTATGGGTGACCAGGCTGGTAGAGGAGGGAAGTTGGGAGTGACCCAACCCACAGAGGAGGGCTGTTAGGGACAACCAGGCTGGTAGGGGAGCAGTTAGGCATCAATCAGGCTGGCAGGGGAATGGTTAAAGGGTGATCAGGCTGGCAGGAAGAAGCAGTTAGGGGCAATCAGAAGGCAGACAGGTGAGCAGTTGAGGGGTCCAAGATTGGAGAAGGAGCAGGCTGGGCTAAAGGACCACCTCCCCTCCCCCATGCACGAATTTTGTGTACTGGGCCTCTAGTTATAATATATTAAGGGAACACCTTGAACACAGTGCCACACATACAGAAACAGTTCATTATATTTTAACTCATGTTCTTTTATAGCTATGTTTATGATAATGTTCTTGAAAGTAAGGTAAATACCTATTTTTTAAGATTGAAGTCTTAATCTTGCAATGAAGGGTGAGAAACGGACTGAATGGTAAATGTTTTTTGATTCTGTAGCTTCTAATAAGGTCAAGAATCAGAATCCACTTGTTATGCTAAATGAAATTTTAATTTAAAGTAAATAATTGGTAGCTAGGTATTGGAGAGCTGAAAAGGAAAAAAAAAGGGGGGGTATTCAGTAGAATTACAGAAGTAGTAACTTCAGGCAATAAGACTAAAGAAAGAGAGGAAATGCCCTTGGGCATCATCCCATGAACTGAAGGGTCATGGTTTCCATTCCCAGTCAGGGTTCCAACCAGGATTTCCAGCTTCATCTCTGTGGGGGTTATACAGGAAGCAGATGATCAATGTTTCACTTTCCTATGGATATTTTCTCTCTTTTTTTTCTCTATCCCTTCCTGCTCTAAAAAATCTCACAGTTTGGAAGAGGAAACCTGCAAAACAGGGAGTCAGATCTGTCCATGCAGAGCCATGGCCAGCTGCTGCTCCAACCTCACCTGCTAGACTCTCAGGTGCTCAAGTGAGGGGCCTATGGAGCTGAGAACTCAGTCAGACCTCTGAGGAGGAGGAGGAGGAGGAACTGGTTATCTTATAGTTATAAAAAGGGCTGAAGTAAGACAAATTCTAGAAGTAGGGGGAAAACTGCAAATTGAAATTAACTGCTATTGCTGTAATGAACACCCAGCTGAGTTGCAGAACACAGCTGGTGTGATCTACAGGAAATGAAGCAAACAGAAAGGATCAAGTCCCCTCTTCTTCCTCCAGACGTCCAATTTCTCTTTGTTGCCCCTGCTGTGTGGACCTTCCAGCTGGCAAAGAAGAAATATGATTTGCAGAGCCCCAATCCCACATCACAACATAGAATAGATAAGAGTGAATTTAAAGCAATCTCAGAGGGAAGGGGAAAGGGCAGAAAGAGATTTACCAAAGAACTGATATGCATCTATGCATGACCCATGGACTCAGATAATAGTGCAGTGAAGGCCTGGGGAAGGGGCAGGAGGGAGTGGTAAAGGGCCTTCTGTAATATTTTCAACAATAAAGGTAATTTTTTTAAAAGCCACTAAACAGGAGGTTCTAAAATATTTTGTAGCAGGTCAGGATTTTGTTGTTTTTTAAGTCTCAATATGAATATTTTCCCATAACAGCATTTTTTATTTTTTTATTTTTTAGCTTCTAAATAAAAGCAACAATAGAGTGGAAAATACTTTTGCATGATGGTTTCAATTTTCTTAATAAATGAAGCAGGATTTCTTCAAAAGCCGATTAAAAGTCTATTCAGAAGCTTTTCCAAGAGGGATGAAAATAAACCATCCGACATCAGTTTTTAAAAAATCTACACATAGTCATAGAACTAAAACTACTTGTTAACTCCCTGACACATAGCTGTTACTTGTAATGCAGGATATAATATATATCAATACTTTCAAGAACTTTTATGCATTTCTATAGATTTTACTTTATTTAAATGCCACTTTAGTAACCAAAAATGAAAAACCTTTAAATTAGAGAATTGCATGAGAAGAAAGCATTTTAGAAAGATACTTTTAGGTCAAATTTCCAAAACTCTATAAAGGAATATGCCATACTAAAGGCCGGGTGCATGTAATGTGTGCGTAAGGGAAGGGGGTTGGGGCGTCCCTCAGTCTGGCCTGCACCCTCTCATAATCCGAGACCTCTTGGAGGATGTCCATGCAAAATGGCCTAAACCGGCAGTCAAACATCCCTCTCACAATCCGGGACCACTGGCTCACCTGCCTGCTTGTCTGATCTCCCCTGACCCCTTTGCTGCCTGCCTGCCTGATTGTCCCTAACTGCCTCTGCATGCCTGCCTCATTCCCCCTAACCACTTGCCTGCCTGCCTAATTGCCCCTAACCAACTCTGCCTCAGCCCCTGCCACTGTGGCTTTATCGGGAAGGACTTATGGAATGATGCCCAGAAGGTCATTTGGGTGTCTGGTTTAGTTAGCATCTTATACTTTTATTGTTAGAGATTTTCAAAATATGCAACAAATTTGCATATAATTCTGTATTTATCTTATAGTACTAAACTGTATATTTATCTTTGCATAATGAAAAGTTCTTGGAAGAGGGATATTCAAATATGCAGCTCATAACTGACAATAAGTCAAGATGAGTTGGAAATTTGAGACTATCATTGTGATAGTACTGGAATCTAAATCAGTTTGATTCTAGCATATTTATAAAGAAATATTATTAAAATTTAATCTACTGGAATAATATGAGCATGTTAGGTTTTAGGCAGTACATCTATACTTAGAATTTATATCTCGCCACCTGCCATATATTAAAATGGACTTAATGTGTACCGCTGCATTTGTTACAGTTGGTGCTAATCTTTTCCCCCATCTCAGATGAACACAAGTTTGCAAACATTTAAATAAAAACATTTTTTCCCCCAGCGTAAGTGAACATTTTTCATTGCCCATTGCAATCTTTCAGATAACCGGGAAAATGGATGGACTCACTGAAATTCCAGATCAGGTATTCAAACAAAACTGAAAGCTTATTTTTAAAAGTTGTGACAAAGGGTTTTAAATGGAAGCAGTGCAGAGAGAATATGGCATCATCTAAATTCAACTAGACCTCACAGAATAGGAGGAGAGATTAATAACGTGTACACCAGCATATTTTATTCATGGTTATAGCCAGCACACTTCCAAAATCTGAAATTCAGAGACCATAAATCTCTAAAGAGGTGATAAATGGCGGAAGGTGAAGAAAATAGGCCAACGTTCGGAGTTGACTTCTTGACATTCACACGTGCTCCTGTGGCATCCATTAGTCAGGTGCCGTCTTCCCTTTAGAGTGTGATGACTTCTTTCCACCTTATAATTATTTATGTATGTTAAATAAATAATGTCCTCTTCTGCTCTTCGGGCTGATGTACCTCTTCTTCTTTGAAAGGAGGGGTTTAGGAATGGCATTCCACGATTCCACACAGCTTCTTCCGGACAAGGGGAATGAATTAGTTACTCCTCCATAAAAAGCTCCTGGCTAGGCTTTAAGTCTTCAAACACCCACGAAGACCTAGTTTACAACTTCAAGCTGATATTACACATCTGAGTATAGCTGTGAGGTACACTCAATAGCAGCCATTTCAAAGCCATGTCTCTTCCACTAACTGGTAATAATAACAAGGTTCTGGAAATAGTGAGCCTAGCTAAAAAGATATCCCATCTCTATTGAGAGTAGACTTGCACCATTCTCTCTTTGTTGTAGTACCTCTTTAGATGTCATTTTCTCTTGGAGAAGTTCTCCCAGCTTATCTCACTCATCCTTTAGGGTTTTAAAGTGAACTTTGAGTTTGAGCTTTGTTTTTCAAAGTATAAAGGACACTCAGAGGAACATGGGGATAATGATTACAAAAAAGAGTTATTCTTTATTATAACTGATGGAGAGATTCCGCCTAAAAATCAGGGATTATAGTTCACCCCATGGAGTGAATATGTTTCATTCTACCAACTGATATAACATGTAGAATAATTATCTGGAACCACCTCAGGGCATGAATGGGAGAGTTGGGCCTACCAACTCAAGTCCCATAAAATCTACTGTCCACTGTTCTTTTATGTCCTTTCAAAGTACTTCCATATGTTTGTCAGTAAACTGGCTAACATATGATTAGCATGTCCTTGGCTTGGAAAACTGAGGGAAGTATGTTCAGGAGCCTGTATCTTGTGCCAGGACCATCCCTGTTCTGATAGCTGTGATGAGGAGCAAAAATAAGCAGGCCAAACTTTGCCAAAGGGGATGCAGAAATATACATGTACGTTTAAGCTTGTGTTATGTATGCTAACACCCCATTGAACAAAATTAAGCATAACTAAACCCTGTGTCATGGTGAGAGGAGGCTACAGAATTTTAGGGAGAAGGGAGTAGATACAAGAGGTAATTAATTGGGATTACTCATGCAGTCAATCTTTCTACCACTCACTAGCAGTGATTTTGACTTTACTACACACATCAAATATACATCAGTTGAGAATCTGTCTTTAAGAATAGGCCTTCCTTTTTTCTATGTCTTCTGTATTTCCCATATTAAAATAGTACCTAGAGATACCACAGTAGTTGGATTGTCATACTAAGACAGTATTTATAACCGTGCTGTCTAATGTGGTAACTGCTAGTCATATGTAGCTATAGAGCATGTGAACTAGGACTTGTCTGAATTTAGATGTGCTATAATGGTAAAATACAAATTAGATTTTGAACATGTACAATGGAAAAAGAACATAAATTATTTCGTTAATGCTTTGTATTGGTCACATGATGAAATTGTAGTATTTTGGATATAGGTAGTAGTTAAAATCAGAATGTTGACAGGGCTATGTTCCTTTCTAGGGATTTTAGGGGAGAAATGTTATTGTTTTGACCTTTTGGTAAGATACCCACATTCCTTAGCTCATGTTCTGTTTCCTTCAGCTGGACAGATTTCACACACTCACACATACTTTTTACTAAATAACAATAATAGTTTAAACTTGTTTAGCTCTCATGGGGGCTATGAACTTGACATGGATTATTTCAATTGTATCATTTGTAAAATAAAAGCTAAGACAAACATTAAGTACCTATTAATCCCACAATAAATAGATGCCTGAACCAAAATTTGAATAAAGATAGTGTCAATTTAAAAGTACACATTTTTAGAAAATACACCATACTGAAGTAGTATTATAGTGAATTGCTTTTCTAGTGCTGCCATAACAAAATTCCATAGAGTAGGGAGCTTAAACAACAGGGATTTATTTTTATATACTTTTGAGGCCAGAAGTCCAAAATAAAAATGTCAGTAGAATTGATTTTATTCTAAGGATTTTCAGCTACCTTCTCCCTTTGTCTTATATGTTTTCCCCTTTGTGTGTATCTCTATGTCCTAATCTACTCTTCTTAGAATTACACAAATCAAATTGGATTAGGGCCCACCCATAAGATCTTATTTTACATTAATTGGCTCTTTAAAGGACCTATTTCTAAACATAGTCACATTTGGAGTTACTAAGGTTTGGGACTTCAAACATATGAATTTTGAGATGACACAATTCTGCCCATACTATGTAGTTTCTCAGACCAAAATGGAAAACATAGATCCATTATTGCTCGGTGGCAAAGAGGATGAAATTGCTCAAACTAAGACCAGAACTCATGACTTTTACTTCTAATATAGCAAGCCCTGCTAAATTAAATTTGGAAAGAAATGGGAAATAGCAAGGATTGGGAGATAAAGAAAGATGATCAAAATCCTTGGAGATGAATGCACTGGATATAAAAAAAAAACTCTGTACAATAAAACATGAACTACATCCAGTGTGCTGAAAGTTTAGGAAGTTGCTGATGATGAGATTTTCCATTGGATAGACTGGCAAGTGATAACTTAGAAAGAATTTGCGCTGAACTAAGAGGAAGAGAACTAATTTAGTGCTCTAAGGAGAGCAGCCTAAAGTTTGGTTTGTTCAGAAGCACTCAACAGAGCATGTACAGGAACAGAGGAGGTGGACAGCGGGGGTGGGTGTTGTCAATGGAACTTAGAATATTAAAGGAGAATGTGGAGGCGGAGGCTGAGGGTAATCAGCTGCTGATCTACAGAGCTTTCTCTCCCCCTCTCCCAAGATTAGCAAACTGCCAGTTTCTGGGAGGCCCACTTGCATGAAGTCTTCAGAGTGAAACTTTGATCTGTTGATTTTTCCTCCCACCTATATTTTCTAGAACTCATAAGCTCTGTACTCCTTAATAAGTATCCTCTGTGTCTGAATTACACTTTCCCTGTTTATTACTATTTTAATGACTTTCTAGCACCATTTCTCTTAGGGCCAGTTGGTGCTGAAGAGCCCCTCGCATTGCAGATTTTTCTCTTTTTCAACCTCCTGCCTTTCAAACCAAACTCCTGTAGGGACTAATTTGTACTGACACATTCCCTTCAAAGACATATTGCTAAAACAAGGAACTGATGCAGCACTAATGCATCTAAATATCTAAAATTAATCCATTAATTGTTGTTCAGTGTTGAACATTGTAATGCAAAAATTAACTGGATAAGAAAATTTAACACACTCTATCTGAGATATGAACCAAAAGCATAAGGACAAATGAAAGAGATATTATTTCCTGACTTTTTTTGGGTTCTTGTGACTGAGGTATTGGATACCACGCATTGTGTAAAGATAGCATAAATGGGGCTATAGACCAAGAGCAAACTCCTATGTCCTATATTATTATTCCTCTGGACTCCTCACTTACTACAGGAATGTTGAACATTTATAAAAGCTGTGATTCTGTTTAGAAATCCTTGAAACACCACATGTAGTCAGTCCTATTTTTTTTTCCTTTATCTAAACATTTTTCTTAGATTACTTGATATCATCTCTCAGCTACAAATTATCCATATACTGATAACTCAAAATTTGTATCACCATCTCTGGCTCCTTCTCTTAAATCAAGATTTACATATTCAATTATCCATCTGATGGAAACAGTTGGAAGACTAATAAATATCTCAAAATGAAAATAGGCAATAGAGAATTGCTCATTATGTTGTCTAATTTTACTTCCTAAGTTTTATTCATTACAGTAAATGAGCAGCCATTTCACACAGTTGAGCCATTCAGCAGTCTAGATTATAGTTTTTATTTCTCTCTGTGATCCACTCTCATATCCAATTTATTAGCAATTCTAAATCCAAACCATATTCTGAGTTTAATCATATCTCTTCATCTGTGGTACAGAAGAAAATTGCAGTGGACCAATTAGATAGGAAATAATATAATCAAAGGCTATTGCAATAAGGGTCAAACTATTGAAATAGGAGAAAGATTATATTCAACTCTGATAAAGCATAAAGAAAGAGGATTTTGAAATACTTGGATGACCTAAGGGAAAAGTCCCTGAGGACATTGGTGGGAAGGTTAGTCAATGTGATTAGGCCTTCTATGTTTGCTTATTTTACTAGTAGTTTGTCCAAGAAGTTAGGTTATTACCCTCCCTCAGACACATCTGAAATATGAAAAAGCTTTATCTTTTCTAATGATTCCATTTGGAAGGGATGGCTTTCAGCTCCTTGAGAAAAACATTCTTAAGTTAATGAGAATTTTCATCTCAAAGAGATTGAGAATGAATTTAAAGTAACAGGTTTTCAAAAAATTAATGTTCTAAGAAAAAAGAGGTCAGAGTATATAGTCAGAACTAAGCCTGTTTAAAGTTAAGAGCAATTTAAGAGGATATTTAGGCCATCTGGTCAATTTCATGATTACTCTAACCAAAGGTCTGGACTACTGAAATGTTTTTCTAAGTAGTCTTTCTTCTCCCCCTAAACCTTCCTTATTCATTGTAGATGAATAAAAATAGATTTTTTTCCAATTTGCAACTTATTTTGATTGAGATTTATTTCTAAGGCTATAATAGGATCTTTACAGTGAATATTCACTTTTTTACTCCAAAGTTGCTAAAGTGAGTTTTAAAAAATACTAAAAAAAAAGTATGTTAATCCCATGCTTAAAGTCTTTCTAACATTTCTCAGAGCATTTAGAGTAAAATAAAAACTCATGCACACTTATTGAGCCCTATATGATCTCTTTTTCCTTGTTTCTCGGTCACCTACTTATACATACTTCCTTCTTTATCTTAACCATACCAAAGTTGTGCATGGTTTGGGCCTTTTGATTTAGTCTTGGCATGAGCTATGTGCTGGTTAATTTTACATATCAACTTACCTGGCCTAAGGATGCCCAGATAGCTTATTTTTTTAGTGTGTCTGTGAAGGTGCTTCTGGAAGATATTAGCATTTATTTTAATAGACTAAGTAGAGAGATACAGCCTTGCTAACATGAATGGGCATCATCCAATCCATTAGAGGCCTGAATGAACAAAATAGAAAAGGCAGGACAAATTATCTCTCTCTTCTTGACCCAGAAGTACATCTTTTCCTGCTGGGAATTGGAGCTCCTGATTCTAGAGTATTCGACCTCAGACTGGAAATTATACCACTGATTCCCCTGGTTCACCTACTCCTATCTATTCTCTCTCTCTGGATTCTAGGAACAATTTGAAGGAGCTTGGATGTGATTCTTTCCCAGAACCTCCAGATAAGTGTTGAGCTGGACAATATTTTTATTTTGGTGTTGGGAGAAACCTCTGCCTCTCTCCCATCCAGCATAGGAAGGACAGTGGTTTACTTTCTTTAATCCCAATAAGGTATTGTCTTAGTGAAAACTGGTATCTTTTCCTCAAATAGCTATTAGTAAATTGGACCAATAATATGTGTCTATATTAAACCTAAGTCAGTGACAATGACCCTTGACCCAGGAAAATAATTGAATTTTTTTATAAATAAAATTTAAAAGAGTAAAAGTGGTTAATTTAGCATCATATCAATTGATATTGGCATTTTGTGAAAATTAGATTAGAAAACATTCCTTTCTAAAATTTTGTATTTCTGCCTTTTCCTATAGTACCTTTACTCATTTATTGTCATTCATGTCACTCTAGTAGGAATAATAAGCTTCAGTTTTGTTTATTTCATATCCTAATACTTATAATGGGCTTGCCACATATTATCCACTCAATACCAATTTTTGAATAAATTAATATAATAACACATAAGGGAATTTCCATATATTTTTTCTCATCTGTCTTAAATCAGAAGTGGTGTGTGCATAAATCAATACAAAGAGCCTCCCAATTGCTTATATATCTCTATATAAAAGGCTAACATACAAAGTATCCCCTTGGGAGTTTGACCAGGAGACTGGGAGTTCGATCGCTCACTATGATGTGCACTGACCATCAGGAAACAGCACAGAACATTCTGGGTGACCAGCGTCAGGGCACAGAGGAAGGAGGAGGTGGGGAGGGGGGAAACCGCACTGGTGACAAGGAAAGGAAGAAGCAGGATACCTGATTGGCCCTGATTGTCAGCCAGGCCTAGGGACCCTACTCATGCACAGATTTTGTGCATCGGGCCTCTAGTATAGATATAAGTTTGGTTGGCAGAGTAAAATGTGTAACAGAGTATGGGTCAGATAATCTAGATTGTTTAAAAGATAATTGCCCAAAAGATAATTCCATCCATAGCATATGAGTTTTCTTTCTTTCTTATTTTTTTTATACCCTCCTCAGAACAATCTAATAAGATTGATAAGTATAAATTCTTCACTTCTCTTTAGGTTTCATAGACACAGCGTTAACTGACTCTTTATATAATCATCACCAAGTAATTGTATTCCAGCTGAATGCTCTGTGATTCCCCTTTGACCACAAATTAGTTTGCACCAAGTGACACAGGCCATATTGTGAGGCATCTTTCATTACTGCCACTCACTGACATGTGGCTGAGAACAATGAATATGTTTTGAACGAGAATTGTGCTGTTATCTGGAAGGCCAAATGAAAGCCTGCCTGATCACAAATGTCTGAATAATTATTTGGGACATATTTTTTCTGACTTCTCCTCCCTCTACATAGTAATGTAATTAATTACTGGCAGTTCTTTTACAAGTTCATAAGATGTTTTTCCTTCTGTTTTGTTCCTCCACAATAAAGTGGAGTTTATGTATGAAGTAGTATTAATAACTAAACAAATAGCTTCATGCTGGGGGCCATCATACTGGGCCCTTTCTCTATATCAGATGTCAGGAGGCAATCTGAGTACTTTAAAAGGCAGCAGAGAATAAGGGAAACAACTATTGAGAGATTATCACAACTAAGAGTCCAAAGCTCTCATTCAGTTTTTCAAAAACTAATATTTTATCAATGATTCCTATTCTTATATAGAAAATAAATTCAATTTGCAATTATTTCGTAAATATAAATTCTTAATTATATGCTATACGTACCATATGTATACATAGATATACACACATACATATGTACATACACAATACTAAAGACAAATTAACCATCTTCCAAATAATTATTTTATGTATCACCTCATGAATAAAAGAAAATTGGAGTAACTTTTTCTAAATGTTTCGTATTTTGAAAAATTAAGAAATAAACTAAAGGAAACCAATGACAAAGGCATAAGTACATGCACATAAGTAAGTGCTAACCACAGAGCAATTAAATAAGATCATTTAATGCAAAACATTTTAGGATTATAACATTGGATTTAGACAGAAAGTTTTATATCAATTATCTTTCTGTGTTAAAGTATTGCATGAAAAAATAAACTTCTTTTTTTAAAATGTGCATTTAATTAAGCATAGCTTATTTTAAGATGGTGGAAATAAAAGATACCATAATAAAAACTAAATTAAGCACTGCTTAATATTAAATACACACATTAGAAAATTCACAAAGTAACTTTAAAATCAGATACTCATTATATCAGTTTTTATATTTTATGCTAAGAATAAAATACTTTGAACACAAGATGAAGATTCACATTAGTGTTACATTTAATGTAGACATGTAGAAATTAAAAGTTGGGAGAGTAAATACACCGAGGAGTCAAAAGAATACTAAGTAATTGTCTTAATAATATGTTTAAATTCACTATTGCTCTGATCTCAAAAAAGAAATAGTGATTATCATCAGAATATTTAATATATGTTTGGAAATGCACAGACTTTGGTAACCTGTGGCTTATACATAGTGAAGAATCATTTACAAATATATATTAAGTACATTGTAAATGTGTAGTAAATACAATACCTTAAATACCTTATACATTTACTCTAAAAATCTGTTCATTTTTCTTACAAATTATTTGTCAAACCTCAAGATCTAATACAACAGAATATGCTGAACAAGCCTATATTCCACCTTTGTCTTTTCAAGTTGTAGTATTCATTTGGTGCATTTGTTATACAAAACTTTATGCATGTATGTGTATGTCTTATAGTCTTTATTTTTTCATTCCTTTATACCCATGGCTCTTCTACTGGCATACTCTCACAATCTCCTGATCCTCTCTATCCCCAGTTTACCTGTAAGGGAGTTACTTCTTTAAGTCATATGAGATAACTTTAAGTTCAAATTCTGTCACTGAATTAGTAAGAGGATACAAACAAAAGAATGTTGTGATTCCAAGCCCTACAGTTAGAAAGAGTGCTCTTCTTTTCTGCAACATTTCAGACCCCCTGATGCTCAGAGAGTAAGGATTTAGGAAGACAATAAAGGAGTTAATTGCAATAGTCAAGATGGAAGTGATTAAAGCATTTAATGGGACCATTTCTATGATTGTACTCCTGGTCACAACTCCTAAGTCTTACAAGGATCACAGAAACACATAATCCATGAACAATAAAAATGTATGGGCCAATAATTTATTTTTAATTGCTCCCAATTTTAATTTTCTAAAATATAACCACACAATAATTGTTAATGTCCAGCATGCATACTGTACAGATGGCACGCATTTTCCACTCATCTTTAAAAAGACCTGTCTGGAGAGTGCTGATTCTTCCTTTTTGTACCTCTCTAATGTCCAAGTCATAGGATCATGGTTAACCAAGACACAAATAATATAATTCTATCAGAACATTGAGTGTATTAGGAAATTTTGTGTATGTGTTTTTAACACAATAAAGCCACTGTCATTTCATTATCACCAAAGAGGAATACCAGTGTAGGGGATCAGCATATGCCACCCAAAAAATGCTACATTGACAGAGGAATTATTTTGAACTGAAGACAGTAGAAAAATGACAAACACCAAAGCTTTCACCTTGCTACACCACTTGCCTAAAAGCAGATTAGACTATTAATCACCAGAAACAACTCTATTTTCAGCCCAGACACAACCTTAGAGGAATATGCATAACAAGCTTCACTAAAATAACCCTTATTTTCCATTACTTTCATGCCCCATATATTTACCTTCCCATAGTCTGCTGCCCCTAAAGGCCTAGACTCATTTTTCTTTGTTTTGTCACTTTACTACCAATTTACTGTTCCTTGTTAAGATGCTATCCAGTGTAAGCCCACATTCTCACCATCCCTTAGAGATATTTATCAGTTTCTCCCACTTGTATGTGAACTGCACATGTTAATAAGTGCTGTTTTGTTTCTCTTGTTAATTTCTCTTTTGTCAGTTTAATTTCCTGAGTCCCAGCTGTAGAACCTAGGAGAGTACAGGACAATTTTTCCCCCTCTCTTCCACTATTACACTAGGAACTAGGAATCATTTAGCAGAAAAGAACCAGCTTGGATTTAAAAAAAAAAACAAAACAAACTTACATTCAAACAGGAAATCCCATCTATCAAAGGCACTAGGCAACAATAGCCAATGCAATGCATCAAAAATGCAAAGCCAATTTGCCAAATTAAATGCCATAACTTTCCCTAGAGAAGGAATCTTCTGATATTACTGATCACTAAGCTGCTTTTCCTCTTTCAGTTGTTAACATGGCCTTTTTCCCTAAAATCATGTTTAGGTAGGTACATTGTTTTTTCTTGACCATAACATTTTTAATGTGGATAATCATGCTAAAAATGAACTAAAACTCCACTTATTTATGTTTAAGTATACTCAAAACAATTAGATAGGCTGCCTAATTTTTCTAGCCAAATTGAGGCACACTTGCACTTATGTACATGCAAGCTTTCACACATACCGCCCCCATCACACACACACACACACACACACACACACACACACACAGGCATAGTAAATATGTAAAGGAAATATTACTTAATTTCTTAATTTGAAGTAGGCACAGTCTAGACAGACAATGGATAATACAGGTATCCATGTAAACTTGATGGCACTACTGTCATGATTACATCACCACCCTAGGAAGAATATAATTTTTCTCCTAATTTGAAATATAAAATTGTGGAGACTTCATGAATGGCTTAGTTTTGAATTTGGCTTTTCAAAAGTGTTACTTGATAATTTTTATTTAAAATGATAAAACAAGCAAAAATAAATAATAAAATGTTTTTGAGGTTAGTTTCTTTGAATATAAGAGGTTGATGTCAGTCATGTATGTCTCATCAAAAAATGATAACATTGCCTTAGCTGGCTTGGCTCAGTGAATAGAACATCAGCCTGGGTTTGATTCCAGTCAAGAGCACAGGTCTGGGTTGTGGGCTTGATCCCTAGTAGGGGGTGTGTGGGAGGCAGCCAATTAATGATTCTCTGTCATCATTGATGTTTCTATCTCTCTCCCTCTCCCTTCTTCTTTGAAATAATATATATATATATATATATATATATATATATATATATATATTAATATGATAACATCAGCTATTTTCAGGAGAGTATGTTTAGTGTTTTATAAATTTCTAACCAAAAACTCATTGTCATGTGTAAATGCAATATTTATTAACCCTAGAGACAATAAACATTAGAAAGGGCAAGGACTAACTCTACTTTCCGTGTTCCAGCCAGGACCAGACACGGCCACCTCTTCGTGGCACTACTCCTCTTGCCAGCTCCCTCCCTCCACATCATGAAGGCCCTTCTGTCTGTGCGGTATTCTTACTTAGTGATGTCTTCATTGCCATCCAAGATACAACCAGGCATCTTTTCTAGAAATAACATTTTTATTTCCTTGAGCTAATACTAAAACACATCTTCTTTTGACCAATATTATACCTATGTGTTGCAGGATTAACAATATAGACAACAATTACTTGTTTAAATCTCTTCTCTCTGACCAGGCTTTCTACTCTGTTAGGGCAGGGTTTATGCATCTTGTTTCCCAGCACCTAGGACACTGTCCGGCTTGGTTTAAATACTAAAATATTTGTTGAAAAATGAATGAATACAAATGCAAGTGATTAGCTCCAGAAGATGAAATGAAATCTTTGCAATTCTTTAGAACCATCATTACAGCCCTGGAGGGTGTGGCTCAGTTGGATGGAGCATCATTCCATCCACAGGAAGGTCTCATGTTTGATTCACTGTCAGGGCACATACCTAGATTTGAGGTTTGATATCTTGTTGGGGCAGGTATGGGAGGTAATCAATCAATGTTTCTCACACCAATGTTTCTCTCTTGCTCTTTCTCCTCTTTTAAAAAAATATATATCTGAAGCATCATTATATTTAAAAAATCAGAAAGGTACTATAATAAAATGTATTTACTGTTATTTTACAAATGTATTTACCTTAATTCTTTTTAACCTTTGATATTTTTCATTTCCCTCCAATAAATTTAATTGACATTCAATTATTTTGCTTTGATTAAATCATAATATTGCATAATTGGGAGCTGATAGTACTGCAAAAAACTCACTGCAATAATTTTTTATTTAGCATTTTCTACTTTTTAGAGATAAATGAAAAGAGAATATCAGGTCAGAAAAAAACAACAACAAATTTTTCCCCCTGAAAAACAGCAAGGACATATCTTTAGACCATAGATAATATGAAAGGAAAAAGTAATGTACTATGCATGAAATGATTTGAGTCCTGGTTCTGGTTTATTTCATCAGTAAAAAGAAAATGCCTACTGATATTCCATTATGAACAGTTGTTCAGTGAGGACTATACATGAAAGACTGTGAGATTAGAGCCTGAGGCTGATGTCTCCAACCATGCAAAGACACCTGGAGTGTCACACATAATTTAACTGCCAAAGTTTTGAGTTTTTCTGCTAATACTGCAGTATATCATTTCCGTGATTCCTCTTACCAGTGGAAGGACGGTTGTAGCAGGAAGAGGGTCAGAATTAAGATGGAGACGACATAAGAAGCCTGGCCTGGCAAATATATCTTTCAGCAATGATGTTTAAATAAAAAAAGGTGAGTTCACTGTCTTTAGTTAACCCTTCCCAATCCAC
Organism: Lasiurus borealis; assembly: GCA_004026805.1. Lineage (NCBI taxonomy): Eukaryota > Metazoa > Chordata > Mammalia > Chiroptera > Vespertilionidae > Lasiurus > Lasiurus borealis. Next base: position 14,321 of record PVJN01013872.1, on the reverse strand, counting down.
TTTCTCTACCCACCTCCAAATTCTAATCATCTGTGTCCTCTTTTGGCAACTAGACTTTGACATATCACACTATTGACAGTGTCTTTCAAAGTAAAGGTCTAGAAATAAAGATAAAATATCTAGAAGATATGAAACTAGAGTTACTTTCCGCCTTCTCCTTTTTTTTGTGACCTTTTAGATCAAGTTGTTTGAAATTGATTTCATTTACACAAATTAGGATGCAATGAATAGACAGTGAAGAGAAGAATTTTGTGAAGAGTCCTGACTCCTATATCACTCAGAATCACGGGTAGGAAAATAGAATCCCCATGCTGCTTTTGGGATCAGAAAACAGAGGGGAGCCTGCATCCTATCCAAAGTTTCTTGTAATGCAGAAAATCTTCCGATTTCCCGGCGCCATTTACCACAACAAAAGCAATATTGTGTGGGATGTGGCTCTGTGTAGGCAGACAAGTTCTTCTCCATTTGAGTTAGTAGAACTAATTCTTTTTCCCTCCTCAGGGTTGCAAAAAGCATTTAAAAACTTTTTTTTAAAACCATTAAGGCAAAACGGTACTCTGAAATTAACTCTTTACGTTCATCACCTTACTGTAAGACATTACAAATATGCAAGTTCCCACAAATTCAGGATATAAATCAATGTATATGACCAGTTCGATTTCCTAATGGGAAAATGAATAAGACCAAGATTTTGAATCCTAATTGCCTGGCACCATTTGAAGGGACGAGAAAGATTCACAATGTCTTTTGCTGTTCTCTGCACACTCTGCTTCCCAGCCCTGGACCCTACCTGGACCTAGAGAACTCGCGTCTAAGTGGGGCTGCACTAGAGCCTGCTGAGAGACCTGCTTTGGAACGTCGCCTGTGTGGTATAAAACAAAGGTCTGTCAGTCTTAAATGCTTTGAGAGAATAAGGCACCCAGGAAGAGTGACTACAACACGTGCCGGGAAACCAAGTGTAGGCCTTGCTTTGGAAATCTACAAGATCCTGACCTGGATCTGGGGCGGGTCAGCTACACACTAGAGAGACTTTTGCCCAAATCTGGGAAACAATGGGTGAGAGACTCAGGGCCTGCAGTTTCTGTTTTCTTTTCTTTTATATTTGATTGATTTTTTAAAGAGAGGAAGGGAGAGGGATAGAGATTTAGAACAATCGATGAGAGAGAAACATTGATCAGCTGCCTCCTGCATTCCTCCTACTGAGGATGTGCCTGCAACCGAGGTATATGCCTTGGCCAGAATTGAACCTGGGACCCTTCAGTCCACAGGCCTACACTCTATCCACTGAGCAAACTGGTCAGGGCTCTGTTTTCTGTTTCCAGTTGGGCCACCTAGAGGCTGCCAGAGAAGCAGCCAGGACAAATATTCCATCTGAATACTTCAGAGTGCAGAGATCTTTGGGAATAACCCACAGTCAGAATTCCACATAGAGCAGGCTTACACTGGACTCTCCTTTCTCCAATCCAAGTTTCAACAGCCCCTAGTGAATCCTCCTGTGTCCAATCAGGTCTAACCTTACCTTACCCATTGCCATCAGTCATTATGCCACCATGAAATTATGAACACTTGCCTCTTGCTCTCCACTGAATGTCTATGTCCACCCCACATTCCAGTGTTGATACCTTAATCCCCAAAGTAATGGCATGGGAAGGTAGGGCCTTTGGGAGGTGATGGGGTCCTAAGGACGGAGCCCTCATGGATGAGATTAGAGTTTATAAAACAGACCCAAGAGAGTCCCCACCTCGTCCACCCTGTGAAGACGCAGTGTTTGGGAACAGGAAGTGGGCCCTCACCAGGCACTGAATATACTACTGTCTTGATCTTGGATCTCCAGCCCCTAGAACTATGAGAAATAAATGTTTGCTGTTTAAGGTACCAGTGCTATTGTGTTCTGTTATAGTATCTTAAGTAGACTAGCACATCTCTTTTATCTCTATGGCTGTTAATGGTGTCTTGTACATCCAAGCCTCTCTTTATCGTCATCAATACTGCTCATTAATTTTATTATTAACTAGTAGTCCTGTGCATGAATCTGTGCGCCAGTAGGTCACTGCTACTCTCCTGTAGTTCTCTGCCTGCTGCCCTGCCTCCTCCTGTAGCTCTCTGCTGTCCGATTGTAGTTTGGTGCCCAACCCTCCTGCAGATCCATAATCCAGTCATTATGTGGTCAGTTGTTACCCCTCAGGTCATAATGAATAATTAGCATATTCCTCTCTTATTATATAGGATATTTCAGAAGTACTGATCATGTCTGCTCAGTTCTACTTACCCTACAGAAGAACTCATACATTCTGAATGAAACACATGCCCCTTGGTATTGTGAGAGATACCTTTTGTAATCTGGTTTCTACTTAACCCTTCAGTCCTATCTTCCAACAATATATTTTCTATGAACCTAGATTGTGATTAGGTTTCATATAACCTCTAGAAAGCCACCTTCATTCTTTCACTGGCCAATCATTCTGTGCTTCCCTTTCATTGAAATCTAGTTTTCCTTCCAGATCTAGATTATATTCTCCTGGTTTCATACATTTTCTTTTGCTCTGGCTGGTGCTTCTCAGTGATTAGCGTGTGGACCACCAACACATCACATGTTTCATTCCCACTCAAGGCCAGGGCATATACCTGGGTTGCAAGTTCAGTCTGGGGCACCTGCGGAAGGCAATCAATAGAATCTCTCACATTGATATTTCTCTCTCTTCCCCTGCCCCCTTCCACTCTCAAAAAAAAAAAAAAATCAATGAAAAAAAAAATCTTCCAGTGAAGATTAATGAAAACAAACATAAAAACCATTTTCCTTAAACACTACCTTGGAATTGATTTCCTTTTTTCCTTGAGCTCCTAAGTATATTGTTGCACAAACTCTTTCAGCCACTCCACGTTTCTAACCTAGTGCATTGCATGAAGAAAGCATTTCAATGTGTGTGTTAAAGGGAAAACAATTAATTTGGAATTTTTCATGACAGTTCATTAAGACTCGCAGCACTCTGAAACTGTTGGAGGAATCGTCTCTCTCTGTGTCTCTTAAAGAGGCACACCTCTGCCTGGCCTTTCTCCTCGGGAGGTGCAGCGCAGCCCCCCGAGTTAGCAGAGCAAAAGCCTCCTGTGCCCCACATCTCAGCAGCGGGTCTGAGCTTCGGGCACGAGCGGATTCCATTAGAGCTTTGGGGGTGCTGCTGGGCTGCCGAAGCCGATTACCCATCAAAGGACCCTCTTCTCTGCTTCCATTTGGCTTTTGTCAGAGCTGGCAAAGCTCCACGCAGTCAGAACATGCTAAGGGAAGAAGGAAAGTAATGGGAAATAATTAGAGGTGGCCTCTTGCCAGCACATGTCTGCGTCTGAGGAGAGGAGAAGCTGTTGGCCAGTATAAGGGGAGTCACTTGCCTTGCCCAGAACCTAAATGGCTATTGCCAAGGAGGGTGGATAAGATAATACAGCGAGAACATCAATGTTCTCTCCATCCCCGTTTACTAATAACGGGAGCATATTTTCTAGAAGCCATCCTACCCCTGGGTTGGCCGCTGAAGAATTGACATATGGAATGGAGAGCCATGAGCTCCCTGCTTTTTCCCCTCTGACGATTCCTCATTAATGCACAGCCAGGAAACCTGGAAAATGTATGCTTCCACGGAGCTGGAGAGAGATGACAGCGCTGTCAGCGGCTGAGCTTTGGCGCCTTTGTTCAGCCATGCTAAAATGATAGAAGGGAAATGAGAATGAGGCTTCCTTCTCCCCCCAAGCCCAGTGGTGGGAAGGATTTATTGGACATCTGCTTACCTATTGTTGGTTTTTTGAAAGATGTCTCCTCATGTTTGAAAGCAGAAACGCATTAGACTATCACATCAGGAATCAAGGAGATTAGATGATTAGCCAGTTGCTTCTGTGGGTGAAAGATACCTGGAAGTTAATGAGACATCGGGAAAACAACAACAAAACACCATCAAATGCTTCTTCCACAGTAGTAGTTTCATTTAATAAATAAGCTTTTTTTCAACTCTCCAGTTATCCCTTCACCAACCGTGTTCTGGGGACTTGAGTGGAAAACTCAGCTCTGTGTTAGGAATTTTGTGAGTAAGCTGAAGGAGTAAATGATTACATTAACAATGGGAGCCTCAAAACAGGGAGAGACACGGTGTGACTCCCATTGCATGCCTTTTACCCTCTTGCTCTGAAAATAAAAGAGTCCTTTTAAGGAAATCTTCAAATGTCTTTGCTAAGCAAGGTGTTTGTAATCCATGACAATTTATTTAAGGAGTCATGAAAGCGAAATACCTATAAGTTTTATACATCCACTTCTTTCATGTGTAAGACCTAAGCAAACAAAGAAAGCAGCCTAGGCACTGCTCTATTTATCCCTGGCTCTGGGTCCCTGAGTGAGTAACCTTCATTAGAGCATAGATCTATCCGGATGGTGATTTCTTTCCACTGTGTCACTCCCTGGGTCATAAGCACAATAAAAAACAATTTGTAATTAGCATCTCAAATGGTCTGAGAAATAAGGTACCAGGTAAATGAGATCAACTCCTAATGGACTTTCTCCCCCTCCAGTGAATTGACTGTCCTATCAATTCCCAAATATTTAAAGAGATAAATTGAATTCATAACTTACCTCCAGTATATCATTTGTGTCATTTATGGAAGAGAAGGGCAGGTGTAGCAAACAATAAGAACTCTAAAAACTCACACACACACACACACACACACACACACACACATACACACACACTATACTATCTTTTATATCAATCAACCTTTAGATCTAGATGGGAAAGTAAAAGAATAGATGTGGAAAAGATTTAAAATTATTTTTAACTTAAGTTTTAATAGTATCAAGCAATGAAGCATGGAATGCTTCCTGATGAAGTTATAATGAGGGAGATAAAAAATTAAAAGGTAAAAACAGCAGGTGAGAAGATAGATAAATTATCTAAGTAAAATTTTAGTCTTTTTATCTTTTATTCCTTTTTTTCCCCCATTTACTTCCTTGGACCCCAACCCACCTCTTTAAAAATATATATATTCTTAATGAATACTAGAGAGGCCTGGTGCACAAAATTCATGCACTGGTGGGGGTCCCCCAGCCTGGTATGTGCCCTCTCACAGTGCGGGAGCCCCATGATCGATCCCCCAAAAGGTGGGCCCCACCCACCCTTCCAGGGCTCCTTGATGGATTGCCCCAAAGAGGTAATCTGGAGCTGTGAACCTGCCTCCTGGTGACTGCTCATTAAGGCATGAGGGCATCACAGCATGGGGGTGTCACAACCATATAGGCTTTTATTCATAGGATGGCCATTTCCAAGGTTGATTAACTAAATCAGGGTTACCCTGGAAAACATTGTCCATTTGATTTGATTTCACCAAATACTCGTTAAATCTTCAGTCCAAAGGTTGCTGTTATAAGGAAATCAATAAAATGCTGGTCAGGGTGACTAAATCACGACAGAAATCAAAATCTCAATTCCATAATATAATTGGATGTTAAGTAATTCCACACAAATTTCCAGAGATACATTGCCTTTTCACACTGGAATTAAACAAATATATGAAAGCACAGAGGTCATTTATTACACACATTATGCTCTGAGCCAGCTTTTAAATTCCATTTTATACCAATGTATCATGTATTTTGCTCTTTTGACTATAATTCCTTTTGTTTTCTATTATGCTATATGTAACCGGTGTTGTGTGAAGTCTTTTACATGTATTATCTCGTGTTTTTTTTTTCTGTAAAACAAACATGCCATAGCTATTACTATTATCACCATTTAACAGATGAAAGTTATTAAGGCTGGAAGAAGTTATGTGTCATAGTAAAAGTTAACTAACTGATAAGGTTGTTTTTTTTTTTAATTTATGATAAACATAAACAACATAAAATTTACCAGATTAATAATTTTTAAGTGTACAATTCAGTAGTGTTGTGTATTTACACTGTGAAACAGATCTCCAGAATTTTTTTTCATTTTGCAGAACTGAAAATCTATACACCTTTGACCACTCTTTTTCTCCTTCTCCTCAGTTTCTCATAACTGCCATTCAACTTTCTGTTTCTGTGAATTTGACAACTTTAGATACCTTGTATAAGTAGAATCATATTTGCTTTTCTGTGCCTGGCTTATTTCATGTAGTTTGTGCTCAAGATTCATCTATGTTGATCAGATGATAGGATGGCCTTCTTTTTCAAGGCCGAATAATATTCCACTGTATTGAAGTGGTCCAGAGGACACACCTGTGGCCTAAAAATGATTTGGAGCTGTAAGGAATTGAGAATAGGACTATTTTAAAACTCCCTTATTGGCCTAATAACAGAGCCTCTCAAAAAGAAAGAAATGGTCATAAATCTCCTCCCCAGAGGTTTCCCTAGCAAAGATCACTCATCATCAAAGATAAGTCATCATCAATCCTAAACAAATATGGCCACCAATCGGATTTCCCCTCTGTACTGCAGTCAGCTTTTCTAAGTCACTTGTTTATTCCTAAGTGCCTTTCTCCAACTCTGTTACCACTATTCAGATGGAGGATGAGCCTCAGATTTCAACCACCATCTTGAGTGAAATGTTTCTGTGGATTCCTGAATATGTACATGAAAAATAAATTGTATTTTCTCTACCTAATCTGTTATTTATTGCCTTAATCTACATAGGCCCCAAATCGCAGAACGTAAAAGGATGAAGGAAAAGTTTTTCCTCCTCAACAGGTTGTTTTCATCATTTAGCTATTATGGTGCTGTGATCATCTTTTATAAGTTTAATTTATAAAGGAAAAGACATCCTAGGACTTCAGTTTGTGACTTAACATGAAAGGAAAACCCCTGGACCTATGTCAATAAGTTATCAAATGAAGATTACTTGTGCATTAATTTAAAAAAAATGAGGCAGATTTGAATCATGTCTTTTGGTGGCTCATGTTTACTTGATCTTTCAGTTAATAACTAAATACTTGAATTGCTTGCTTTGGCTAAAAGTCACCTCTACATTAGCAGCTCAAAAATTGATAGCTCTGTTGGTCTTTTTGGACCTCTGTCTCTGTTTTTATCTGCTTCTTTCTATGTTTCTGTTTCTTTCTCTAGGTCTAGATAGATAGATATAAATATTAATATATACCCCATAAATATAAAAATCTACTCAGTTCTTCCATATATTAGAATTTATTTGACTATTTTGCTTAGGAAAAATTTAGCAAAAGTGGCTGTTACTTATTATAATTAATGTATAAATTACAAAATATATATATTAATGCTAAATTTATTTTAAGAGTCAATCTGGCACTAGCAATGATGTATTAAAAATTATACATATTGTGGATAAGTCAATTCCACTATCTCATTAATTAGATATAAAATATTCAGAACAACTTGGAGCTTGCAGGGAGCTATAACACAAACAAAGATCAATTGACTTGGTTTTACAGTGAACCTTGGAAACCATTTTTCATAAATAATGTTTTTTTATTCAGATAAACATTCAGTTTTCTCATTCATAAAATGACATAATCATACTTCACAAGGCTACTCTGAAGATTAAACAAATTAATTTATAGAAAGGGCTTAGAATAGACTTTGGTACATAGTAAGCACTCTATGTGCTAGATTTATTATTATCACTCATACTATTATTAAGAACTCGAATATACAAGACCTGCCTTCACAGGCATCCATATCTAACTGTCAGGAGAGATAAAATTTTAATTGAAAAAAATGTGATCAAGATCTAGCCTCGTAGGCATGTGTGTAAAACAAAAATGATGCATAGAAATGTAAATTTTTATAGAGAACCAAATATGTTAAAAAAAAAAAAAGAGTCACAAGTTCTATTTGTGGTTTGCTTTGTTTAAAGACCTCATTTCTTCTACAGACCTCATTTTTATTCCTCTTACGATGTAAGTTTGGATAAGACAAGTTTTTATAGTATTCCTCTAGGGATTCTAAGAGGATAATAACAATTTGCATTCTGAAGTGTCTTTTGTAACACTTCAAAAGATTGAAAGGCATATGAGAATACCAGGAACAAGCTAGATTTCTGTGAACTCTTGTCTATGTTTATGGTGGGAACATCAGAAATGCGCTTCTCTGCCTCCAATCAGTTCCTGGTACTTTGGATCTGAGTTGAATCTGAATTAATGTTGATAAAATATTCTGCCAGGTTAGCACCACTGATGTTACATCTACATAATTTCCCTCCATAAACTCCTGGAGCTGCAATCATTACCCAACAGAGTTGCAGACTTTACTTTCTTCTTGTGTTTCTCTGCAGCGAAGCTGTAGTTTCCCGGTAACAAAGCTCTGGGGATTCCGCGGTGTGATTGTACATATCCCCCGTCACTGTCTTTGTTCACTGCTGGGATGTCTGTGCCAAATTACCTGCTGGGATTCAGGCAGAAACAGAAAGAGTAGCAATTACTTAAAAAGTTAGTAACAGTTTTATATAAGTATGAGTGCTAGAGGAACGCTTTCTGCGAACCTTTGACAGCTGTAGGAAAGAATATTATTATGAACTGTTTATAAATTAAAAGTTTGGCGGGGGTGTGGGGGGGAATCAATTGCCTAACCTTTTCAACCTGATTTTCTATGGTTTCTGAGACTATTTTCCTTCCAGGAATCAAGTAATAATTACATTTTCTCTTTTGCCAGAACCTAGTATTTCACAATGCTTACTTTTCTGCCCAAACTATGTGAAATGGTTATTTTTATTTGAGTCTCATTTAACAAACATTATTTGGAGAGGTCTTCTCCCTTATTATTGGGTAATGCACACATATGTGAATACACTTGACACACTAGTTGCCTGTTCCCTGAAAGGTTTGGGTCTCAGGAAGAGGCCCATCATTTGAATGATTCTTGTGCTCCTCCCACTTCCAACCCTATTTCCCAAGGAAATTTTGAACCTAAATTATGATATCGAGTTCCAAATATTTTTTCAGCAGTCCTGTATAACTACCATATTGTCCAATCAAAAGAATGCAGTAGCCGAAATCAGTTTGGCTCATTGGAGAGAGGTCGGCCTGCGGACTGAGAGGTCCTGGGTTCGATTCCAGTTGGGGGCACGTACATTGGTTGCGGGCACATCCCCAGTGGGGGCCGTGCAGAAGGTGGCTGATTGATGTCTCTCTCTCATCGATGTTTCCAACTTTTCATCCCTCTCCCTTCCTCTCTGTGAAAAATCAATAAAAATATATTTAAAAAAGTAGAATGCAGTAGGTGGCAAGAAAGATACAGTGGGGGTGTTATTCTAATCATCCTGACCACATATCTATTTGTTACTTGGTTACTATAGTGAACCGAATGATGTTCTCCTAAAAGACATATCCTCATCCTCATCCCTGGAACCTACGAATATTGCCTTATATAGGAAAATATGTAATTAAGTTAAGGTTCCTGAAAAATTGGAGTTTATTCTCTAGTATCCCAATGGGTCTTACATGCCATTACATGTGTCTTATCAGAGAACAGACAGAGGCAGCCACCAGAAGCTTGAAGAGGCAAAGAATGGATCCTCTCCTACAGTCCCTGGAGGGAACGTGCCCTGCCAACACCTTGAACGTGGCTATTCTGATGACAGATTTGGACTTCTCGCCTCCAGAACTGGGAGGAAACAAACTTCTTTGTTTTCATCATGATTTGCTATGGCAGTCACAGGGGACTAGTACACTTACTAATCATTTAGGGAAAAGGAACCAGAAGCAAAGGAAGCCAGAGCAATGTGCAAGGAGAGAGCGCAGACGGCCCAAGTCTCTGCCTCCTTCTCACCATCGTAGGAGCAGCCTTGCCTTTCCTTCGCATCCTCAGAGTGCTGCGTGTTATCACCACCGCTCTGCTTGGAATAATTCACCTTAAAACCTTCACTTTTGGGTTTAGTATCCTTCTGATCCCTCGCCTCTTTCCCCCACCCCCATGTTTTCTGGAGCATCTGGTTAAGCACCTGCTTGCTCCCCATTAAAAGAAATGATGAAGATCCAGGCATAAGTGTTACAGAGATTTCTCTAAGGTCAGATCAAAGGATTTTACAAGGTCAGCATTCCTGAGGTTTCATAGCCCCAGCTGGGGCAGGATTAGACCTGGATAAAATCTATGTCTTCACCTGGGTTCAAATCCAAGTCCTGCTAATTACTCAATATGTGACCTCCAGCAACTTAATTAACCTCCGGACTTACGGTTTGTTATCCATAAATCCAAGATACTATTGACCCCACCGGTTAGTTCTGAGGATTATAGATAAAGTAAAATGTCAGGCAAATATTTAGCACTTAGAAAAAGGGAAAGTTTTATTCTTATTTTTCACATTTTCCCCAGTCTTGCTATGCACTCACTCAAGACAAACCAAGGAGTATTCTTGTCCATTCTGCTTAGGTGAAGGAGTATTATAGGTGAAGGCTTGGCCAGGAGAGGTCTTATTAATGGCCAGATTCTAAATACAGCCTTATGAATTCACTAGAGGCAGGGAGGGGGGAGGGGGGGGAGGGAAGGGGAAGGAAGAGAGGGGCCTAGAAGGCCCATATGCTCCATAGGGAGCATATGGGAAGTTCAAGCTTTATGAGAAAGACAGTTGTCAGAATCATTTTGAAAACCCCTTGATTATTTTCTACTTCAAGTAATGCCAAGGAGTAAACACATGGCTCGCACTGGTTCCCAGCTTCTGCCGGTTGAAATCCTGCCCTTGAATAATTGTGAGATTGGATCCTATGTGAAACTGAAGAATTAAACCTCATTTCCACCTCCACCCTGGTTTGAGCAGGCTATAACATGACAAAATAAAACAACAACAACAAATAGAAACGTTGATGAACAGGTTCCATGGGAAAATTTTGGCCCTGTCTGTTTTATTTTCTCACCTCAGAACGGGGAAGCTTCTTCTATGCTCTAACAGAAATTACCAGGGAGCAAATAGGCAGTCGCGTAGGATTAAAGGCCAGGTTATGCCCTTGTTGAAACTTCAGTGACATCTTGAAGATGAAACAGCTCCAGTGCTGAGCTGTCCCAAGGCCTGTATCAAGTTCTTCCCCTCACACCCCCTCCCTGACCCCCTGACCCCTACACCTTCTCTGAAGGCAGGATTTTTACATGGCTAACAGCCATGAGCTCTGATTCCTGAGGCAAGATTTCCAATATCCTCCTGGCTAGGACTTCCTGTAGTCTTCCCAGCTCAGAGAAACATCTTTGGAAGGACAGTAAGTCTGAGCCTCCTGCTACCTTTCTCTGAATTTATTTCCTTGCAATCTGGCTCATCTGCACGGTTTCCCTTAAGCATTGAGTATGAGCCACAGACTGCATTTCTGATTAAACATCCTCTGGAGTGTCACACGCACATCTGAGGCTGCTTGCCGACTTCTTGTTCACCTGATGGCACACACACATTTTAAGCAAACATGTCCAAAACAGAGCTCACACATACAAAGGCCACAAACAATTCCGAGGGGAATAAGAAAAAATAATGTTCCAGAGAGAGGGCAGGATGGGACAGCAAACATTTTGAAAGAGGTGAGTTTCTGCTGACTGGAGTGGTTGGCCTTGGCTTGATGGGAATGATGATTCTGAAGTAAAATTGAAAGAACAGAGCTTCAGTAAACTGACAGAAGGTTATTTGATTCGTACCAAGAGTGGAGTGGTTAGAGAGTGAAGATTCAGAGGTAGCAATGCAGACATTTCAGAGGTCCAGGCACCTGGTGGTCTGCTTCCCACTGTGGGTTCATGGCTTCGTGCAGGAAAGAATTCAAAGAGGGTTCCAGGCAAGAGTTTAAAGTGAAAGTGAGTTTATTAGTGAAGCAGTGAGAGACTGGGCCACTCCGAAGACACCAGCCCTTCCTGATGAGATTTACTTCTGTCATGGAGAGGAGTATATTCCAGAATTTTTCCGGGGAAAAGGATAGAGATTTCACAGAAAAGCCCTTGACCACTTAAGAAAAAAAAATTAAATAGGATTTTATTACTTTTAGAAAGAGAGAGAAATAGAGAGATAGAAACATGCTCTACTGGGGATTGCGCCTGAAACCTGGGCATGTGCCCAGACCTGGAATCCAACGGTGACTTCTGAGTTCATGGTTCGATCACTGGGCCACACAGGCTGGGCTCAGTGGCTATTTTTGTCCTTGCATGATCTTACCATTTTTGATCAGGGCATCCTAGGTGTGTTTAGTACACTAATGTATGAGAATGAGCGCGGTATGAGGCTGTTCCTGGAAGGTGCAGTCAGTTGCCATGTAGGAGGAACTGGTCTCTGCTACTTTTCAGTCATAAATCCATCGTGGGTTGGTCTTATTATTTCCTTGATAGTGCCAGATAGACTCTTATCAGTTAAGGCTATTTGGACACATACCCTACCTCAATTCTCCTGGAGAACAGAGAACCTAATTTGGCTGGGGGAAAAAAGATGCCTAAGAGGATTTATTTACACAGGAAGAAAGTCCCATGACATTGACATTCAAAATTCTCCATAATTTTTTCACATATTTCTTTGATATAAAAAAAATTGTAATACTCTCTTATTCATTTTCCTGCTCTCCTTGCCTGCTAAATCTCGGTAAATTCTGTCTCACAATATTTCTCATAATATTTTGTTAAATTATATCTTTTTCCAATGTATGTTCAATCACTATAATTTTTTGATCTAGCATTCACCATACATTTTGGTTGTTTGCTTAATAACCTCAAGTTCAAAGAGTCTGACTTATTCCTGACCTTATAGCACTGAATCTGATGGCATCCCCTAGGGCCTTCAAGTGGCAGCTCTGTAATCCATGCTTATTTTTATTCTTGTTAATCCTCCACTGACAATAATTTTCCATTGATTTTTAGACAGCGTGGATGGGAGGAGGAGAGAAACATCAATGTGAGACTTCTCTACTGGTTGCCTTCTGCACACATCCCGAACAGGGCCAGGGACTGAGCCTGAAATCGAGGTGCATGCCCTTGACCAGAATGGACTCTGAGACCCTTTAGTCTGTGGATCGATTCTCTATCCACTGAGCCAAACTAGGAAGGGCTGTAATCCATATTTAAAGGGCTATGATAAGCCATCTCCATCTGACCCATCTACTTATTCTGCAAAAATATAGAATTAGAAAAACCTAAATGTGTTTTCAAGTTCACTGAGCTTCTTTTTATCGGAAAAGGAGAGACACCAAATTAGTTCTCTTGCTAAGCATGCAGTCTCCTTGGAGAAGTGAGGTCGGGTCTCTGCCTTTCCAATCCCTCAGCAATCTCACCAGTTGACGTGACCCTATCATGCAAGCTTCAGTGAGGTTCTCTGGCACTTCAGGCTGAATACAGCTCTGTACTTGAGGCTTGATGGCTCCTCCTCAGTTGTCCCACCTGTAGGAAGACCACTTTGCATTCACCCAAGAAGCAGTGTATACAAAATTAAGGTTCATAGTTAAGTGAAATAGATACGGACTCTGCATGTCACGATATATCATACTGTTCCAAAACTCTATTTGAGCGAAATATAGACAATTATATTAATGTTTTCAAATGGTTTTTGAAGGGTAAAGAAAAACAGCATGATCCTTATATAAATAAACCTCAAACTAAACATACAAAACCATATGGCTATAGCCATATATTTCACACTAATGGTGTTAAAAGTTGCATGATATTTTAATATGCTAGCATGAATGTGCCTTATTCTTATATTAAGGAAATTAGTGACTTTAGGAATATTTTGATGAGGTTTTAAAATTCCACTATGTTAAAATATAAACAGAAAAAATTGTAGTGGGAAAGTTGATTGCAAGTGAAAGATTATGTATCTATCAAAAGATATAAATTTTCAGAGATATTGTGACTCTTATATTTATTATTCAGTTAACATTTCTAGAATTTTCTCCCTTTTGATAATGAGTGTTTCAGATATATATGTATATATAACAGTATTTTAGGCCATATTTTTCTATAGGCATGAAGTTTCAAATTTTATTATAAAAGAATGACATTACAAAAGTCTTATTTTCTGGTTTTGAAATATTTGATAGAGTGTCAGAAACCAAGCATTGTTCTTACTAAATGGATGTAAACAGGAGGCCAGAAGGCTGGTCAACCTTAACTGCTCTGAAAGGTCAGAGCTAATCACTCACTGTTTAGTTGAAACATTGTTGGCTGAAGCAACCTCTACCTGTTTGTTTCATGTTAATTTCTGTTTTGTTATTTCCTGCCTAAAGGCTAGGGGTGTGTCCCAAAACCTTAATAAAAGGGAGAAAAATGCCAGAGCAAGGAGTAGTCCTTTCTATTAGAGGAAGGCTCCTGCTTGGCCCCCCAATATCGCCAAATTAATATTTTCTAGTCTCTCTTTTCATTTTTGTGCGGCCTCCTCCAGAACCTGAACCCTGAACCA
>PVJN01013871.1:0-47774 GCA_004026805.1 Lasiurus borealis | reverse complement strand
GGCATAGTGAAAATGCTGAGACAAGGGAAGAGATCACAAATAAAAGAAATGGAGGAAAACAAACGACTGGATATAGAGTTCAAAACCACGCTTATAAGGTTTTTTAAGAATATCCTAGAAAAGTTGGATAAAGTTAGCGAGACCCAAGAGGAGATAAAAGAGAACCAACTAGAGATGGAAAAGGACCAAATAGAAATTAAACATACACTGACTGAAATAAAAAATATTATACAGAGACCTAACAGCAGACTAGAGGAAGGCAAGAATCAAGTCAAAAATTTGAAATATAAAGAATCAGAAAACACTCAACTGGAAAAGCAAGAAGAAAAAAGAATCCAAAAATGTGAAGATAATGTAAGGAGTCTCTGGGACAGCCTCAAGCATACCAACATCAGAATTGTGGGGGTACCAGAAGAAGAGAGAGAGCAAGATACTGAAAACCTACTTACTGAAATAATGCCTGAAAACTTCCCACATCTGGTAAAAGAAATAGACTTAGAAGTCCAGGAAGCACACAGAACCCCATATCAAAGGAATCCAAAGAGGACTACACCAAGACATAATTAAAATACCAAGAGCAAAAGACAAAGAGAGAATATTAAAAGCAGCAAGAGAAAAACAGTTCATTTCCTACAAGGGAGCACCCATATGACTGTCAGCTGATTTCTCAACAGAAATGATGCAGGTCAGATGGGAATGGCAAGAAATATTCAACGTGATGAATAGCAGGAATCTACAACCAAGAATACTCTATCCAGTAACACTATTATTCAGAATTGAAGGGCAGATAAAGAGCTTCACAAATAAGAAAAAGCTAAAGGAGTTCATCAACTCCAAACTAGTATTATATGAAATGCTGAAAGGTACTCTTTTAGAAGAGGAAGAAGAAAAAGGTAAAAGATAAAAAATTATGAACAACAAATACATATCTATCAACAAGTGAATCTAAAAATTAAGTGAATTAAAAATTTGATCAACAGAATAAACTGGTGAATATAATAGAATTAGGAGAAAGGGGAGTGGACTAATACTTCTCAGGGGGAAAGGGGTGAGGGGTGTACAAGGAGAAACTGGACAAGAATCATACACCTATGGATGAGTCAATGGGAGGGGGGTAAGGGTAGGGGGAGGGTTGGGAGCCGGGTGGAGGGGAGCTATAAAGGGGAAAAAAAGAGAAAAAAATGTAATAATATGAATAATAAAGATTTAATTAAAAAAAAAGAATAAGGCATTTGGAATAGCAAGTTCTGCAACATACTAGTATATTGTTAGTAAAGAAAGAAAAATTCAGAAAATGCAAAATGCTGAATAAATGTTGGGAAAAAAAAGTGTACATGCCTATGCGTACCTACATGTTTGCATATGTGCATACTATATATATCATTAAGCTATCTCTAAGAGAATGCATAAGAAACCAATAGTACTATTGTGAAGTTCAAATAGTAACTTGTGGAGTTCTAAAGACTTTATTTCAATATACAGTGGTACCTCGAGATACCAGTTTAATTCGTTCCGTAACCTTGAGGCATGGGAAACTATGAGACCCTCGAGTCATGGTAAACTGGTGGGTCATGTGTAGCTGGCCAATCCACGCCTATCTCAAATGTTGCTCTTATTTCAAAGCAAATATCTCTCGCTCGTATGTTAGGGTACTCGTATCTCAAGGTATCACTGTATATCTTTCTATATTTTAAAAATTTTATGTCACAAGCACTTAACATATTATTCAAAATAATAACCTTGAAATTAAGTCAACAACATTGACTTCCTCTTCTGGATAGTATGTTGTAGGTCATAGCAGATAAACACTCCTGCTAAAGACATCTAAAAAACAGACTATGTTAGAAAGATCATATAGTTTTAACATACCACAGAGCTTTGGCAACTACAGAGACTGATGCAGTATAATCCCAGAGTGGGGCAGCTATTCCGGGTGAACTGTAGTAGACTTGGGGCAGCTCTTATTCCCTGAGGACTGTTGCCAGTTATTGTGTGTGCTTCCATGCGACCCTGACAGAAGGAAGATTTTGAGAAAACAAGAAATGAACAATCCTTTAAGCAATTGGACGTGACTAGAATGAGTAGACTGGAGAGCTGAAGAATTTCAAGCACATGCTGATTTCTCCTTCATAATATTGCTGAATTCTGAGACCGCTCAAAAGAATAAAGAATTAGGTCAAACTTCAGAGGCAGCATAAAATGTCATACCTTCTAAGGAACAAAGGCTCCAGGGAAGGAGTCTGAAAACACTGAGTCCTCGAAGAGAGGCCTGACAAGCCATAAAAGCCTATTGCCATGGTTCTCAAAGTGTGATTACACTCCAGCAGTATCAGCATCATCGAATAACTTGTTAAACACTTGAATTTGTGGGCCCCACTTTAGACTTATTGAATCAGAAACTCTAGAGTATATCAGTCATGTGAGGACTTACTATTTTGTAAGATTTTATTGATTTTTAGAAAGTGAGGAAAGGAGAAAGTGAGAGAGAAACATCAATGTGAGATCAAAACATTAATCACTGCCTCCAACATGCCCACTCTGGAGATCAAGGCTGCGCAACCCTGGCATGTGCCCTGACTAGGAATGATGCCTGGGACACTGCCCAATCAACTGAGCCACAATGGCCAGGGTAACACAAGGGCTTAGTAAAATGCAGATGGCTGTACGTACTTCACACCCAGAGGTTCTGATTCATCAGTGCTGAGATGTAGCCCGAGAATTTGTATGTCTATCAAGTTTCAGGTGATGTTGCAGCTGTGAGTCCAGGATCACACCTTGAGAACCAATGACCTACAGGGGATGGGGAATTGAAGCTAGGATAAACAATTGTTATTCACCTCGGGGCACTTATCCATGATCAGCAGGGCTGGGAGCTAACAAATCTGAGCCTAGAACAGAGCAGAAGGCATTTGCAATGTCACATAAAAAGCAGAAGCGTTTTTGTTATTTGTGCAGGGCTGGAGTGATAATATTGGAAACTCATGGGATCTCAGAAATATGACTGGTCCTTCTCCTAACACATTTGCCAAATATTGAAGCTGCTTGGGGAATGAAGCTACAGAGCTAAGCTGAAAACATCAGAAATGTAGAGTTGCATCACTGCTAGGCATCCAAATAAAGTTCTGAAGCACCGTGGCCTATGAACAGGGATGATTCTGGGGAATTTTTCTCAGTCTTAATGAAATTTAAACTGAGTTCAGCTCTTGATTGGATTAATGTGATCAGCCACTTAATCTGCCTAACCCAAAAAAAGGGGGATACCCTCTTTAGTGGAAGATATTATGTATTTGGGGCTTTTACACTTGTTTTACACACAATGGCTGACATGTCGTGAAATTATGAGATATAAGAATAGGTAATGTGATATGGTCAATATTCAAGAGAAAATGAACAGTAGATACAGACTTACATGAAATAACTGTATTTAACTTTACAGTGGGGGAAGCAAAGGGAGGTAGTCTCCCAGGATAGAAATTTAAAAAGATCACCAGGAATGGATACAGAGCCAGGTGCATTGGCCGGTGTAGCAGGCAAGAATACTACCACCGAATCACCCTGAGTTCTTGTGGTATCTCAGGATAGAAATCAAAAGAGATGATCAGAAACTGATACAGAGAAAGAAGGTTTACTTGTACACCAGGAAGTCAGCCCAGAGGGTGGGGAGAATTTTCAGACAATGCAAATATATGGATCATGTACCATAGAAACATATACTTAAAACCTATGTGATTGTTTAATGTCATCCCAATAAATAAACAAACAAATCAATGAGGCTTAGGCAGGAAAAGTGGCATCTACATATGTAGAGGTAGGATTTTTTTTTTTTTTTTGGCACTTGTGCAGTGAGACTTGTAAATTTAGTAGCATGTTAAATCTCCACCCAGGGGAGTGTTTTATTAACATTTAAATGAAAGCAAGTCACCGAAAGGGTAGCCTTTCTTGCTGGTTGCATGCATGAGCAAAGGGAGAAAACCCCAAACTCCCTGTAGTAAATCTTGTGGAGAGCATCATCTTTCATTCTTGTCACTCATTGGCTGTAAGGAGAATGGAAGACTAGGAGCAATTGATGGGTTCTTGGCTTCCTGCCAGCTGGGCCCAGGGAGTAGCCTTCCTATCTCAGGTTCAGTTATGAGGAGGAAATCAAAGGGATCGTGTGGTTATGGGCTTAGTCAGTTTTTTAACTTGGGTGGTTAATATATTAATCTTCTTAGAGGCTAAAATTGATTAGAACTTAACATACATCCATATGCACACATAAATGAGTGTTAGTAAAATGGGAGAAATTTAAATAAGATCAGTGGATTGAGTCCACTGGTATAATGTATCAATATCCTACTTGTGGAGGTTATAGTACTTGTCATATTATAGAATACTAGAGGCCCAGTGCATGAAATATATGCACAGGGGGGAGGGGTGTCTCTCAGCCCAGCCTGCACCCTCTCAAATCTGGGACCCCTTGAGAGATGTCCAACTGCCCATTTAGGTCCGATTCCACTAACTGCTGGCTCCCAACTGTTCCCCTGCCTGCCAGCCTGGTCACCCCCTAACCACTCTTCTGCCAGCCAAATTGCCCCTAACTGCTTTCCCCTGACAGCCTGGTCACCCCTAACTGCACTCCCTTGCAGGCTTGGTTCCCCCCAATTGCCCTCCCCTGTCGGCCATCTTGTGATGACCATCTTGTGTCCAATGGAGGTCATCCCTAACTACCCTTCCCTGCAGGTCTGGTTCCCCACAACTGCTATCCCTAGCCAGCCTGGTCACCCTTCACTGCCCTCCCTTGCTGGTCTGGTTGCCCCTAATTGTTTTTCCCTGCTGGGCCAATTGCCTCTAACTGCCCTCTCTTGCTAGCCTGGTTGCCCCTAACTGCCCTCCCCTGCAGGCCTGGTTCCCCCCAACTGCCTTTCCCTGTCAGCTATCTTGTGGCAATCATCTTGTGTCCATATGGGGGTGGCCATCTTTGACCACATGGGGGTGGCCATCTTGTATGTTGGAGTGATGGTCAATTTGCATATTACTTCTTTATTATATAGGATGTCACCATTGGGGAAGAATTGAATGAAGTCTACAAGAGATCACTCTACATTATACATATTATAACTATATGTGTATCTTAGTAAATTTTCAATTAATAAAAAGCACTCTCTCATTTTTATGGCAATGGAATAGGCAAAATACTTTATAAATAGAACACAACACTCTCCCACAAATAGATCAGTTATGCTATAGTTAAATCAAGAACTTTTACTCTTTCAAAAAAATTAAGATATCAAAACATCAAGATGGAGGACAAAATATTTGCAATATTTGACAAAGAGCTCTTATCTAGAATAAAAAGAATTCTTACAAGTCAATAAGAAAAAGGCAGATAAATAGGAATAATAATAAATATGGGTACAAGACCTAAGTTTTATAAAAAAATGATATCCATATGGACAAAAGGGTAGAAAAATGCTCAATATACTCAATCATTAGGGAAATGTAAATTAAACTAAAATGTGATACCATAAAACATTCTCTAAAAGGGCTAACATGAAAAACATAAAATACTTAGCTTTGATAAGATGGGAGCAATAAGAACTCTCATATTTTGCTCAAGAGAATATAAATAGGCATAACCACTTTATTAGTATTTATTAAAGCTGAAAATATGCATAATTTGTGGTGCACAATTGCACATCTACATATATGTGCCAAAGGTAGGTACAAAAATACCCATAGCAATACTATTTAATTTTTTTTAAAATTTTATATACATTTTATTGATTTTGTACAGAGAAGAAAGGAGAGGGATGGAGAACTAGAAACATCAATGAGAGATATGCCTTAACCAGAATTGAACCTGGGACCTTTCAGTCCACAGGCTGACACTCCATCCACTGAGCCAAACTGATTTCAGCAGCGGTACTATTCTATATGACCCCCAAACTGAAAATGACTTGAGTTCATTTGTAGAATGAATAAATATAGAATACTATACACTAATGACAACAAATAAACTATAAATTTGCAATATGTATTAATCTTACAAACCTAATGTTGAGAAAAAGAAGATAAATACAAAAATAATGCATACTGTAGATTTATATTTGTATAAGTTCAAAAATAGTACTCCTTCAAAACAAAACCCCTATAACTTTGTGATGTTAAAGGTCACTCTTGGAGGATAATGACTGAAAAAGGATAAGAAAGTTCTGGGCTTCTGGTAATGATTTATTTCTTGGTTTGAGTGGGTGCTGATTTCTTTGTAAATATTCATTGAGGTGTACATTTATGAGTTTTTGTATGTATCTTATTCTATCTAATAAAAGAGTAATATGCAAATTGACCATACTTCCACTACACCACTAGCCATTCAGGAGCGAGTATGCAAATTAACCCCAACCAAGATGGCTACAGCCACAGAAAAAGCAGGAGGGAGGCTTGGATTTTCCCAGCAATGGAGGAGGTCAAACTTTCACACACCCCAGTTGACTCAGGCCTCCACTCAATGCTACAAACTTCAATTGTAGAAGATAAATAAATTTCAACAAAAATGGTAGCAGCCACGGAGCTAGAGAGAGCACAAAGTTAGGGTTGCCCTGGTGATGGAGGAAGCCAAGCTTTCTGCAGCCCTGACGTGCATTGGCCTCTACTTAAGGCTACAAAGTTTTGATTATAGAAGTTAAATAAATCCCAAGTTCCTTCCTCTGCTGGCCTGGTCATCCCTAACTGCTCTCCCCCGCAGGCTTGATTACCCCCAACTGCCTTCCCTTACAGTCCTGGTTTCTCCCATCTGCCCTCTCCTGTTGGCCTGATCTTACATTATAGGGTTCTAGTTCTATACAGTGGTACCTCAAGATATGAGTTTAATTCGTTCTGTAACCTTGAGGTGTGGGAAACTATGAGATGCTCGAGTTGCTGTAAACTGGTGGGTTGTGTGCAGCCAGCCGATCCCTGCGATTACTCCTATCTCAAATGTTGCTCGTATTTCAAAGCAAAAATCGCTCGCTCGATGGCTCATATCTCAAAAATCTCGTATGTTAGGGCACTCATATATCGAGGTACCACTGTAATGTAATATGCAAATTGACTGTACCTCTGCTACACCCACAAGACACACCCACCAGGTGCGAGTATGCAAATTTACCCAACCAAGATGGCTATGGCCACAGAGAGAACAGGAGAGAGACTTGGGTTGCCCCCAGCAATGGAGGAAACCAAGCTTTCCACACATCCCTGGCCAGCCCAGGCTTCCATTTAAGGCAACACAGTTTCAATGGCTCTGCCACAGAGTGAGCAGAAGGCTTGGCTCCACTCCAGGCTACAAAGTTTCAATTGTAGAAGATAAATAAATCCCAGATACCAGGGCCTCCACTTGGGTTATTGGGGGGCATGGCTGGCCTGCAAACCACCATAGGCCCCTCACCCAGGCCACTCCATGCCCCAGGGGAAACCCCTACCCTGATCCTGGACACCCTTCAGGACAAACCTCCTGGCCCCCACCTGTGTACCAGGCCTCTATATTATCTAATAAAAAAGTAATATGAAATTGACCATCATTCCAACATACAAGATGGCTGCCCCCATGTGGTCAAAGATCATGCCCCCATGTGGACACAAGATGACCACCACAAGATGGCCTGCAAGGAAGGGCAATTGGGAGGGACCAGGCCTGTAGGGAAGGGCTATTAGGGGCAAACAGGCTGGCAGGGGAGCAGTTAGGCATCAATCAGGCTGGCAGGGGAGTGGTTAGTGGGTGATCAGACTGACAGGCAGAACTGGTTAGGAGCAATCAGGAAGGCAGGCAGGTGAGCATTTGGGAGCCAGGAGTACTGGATTGCTTGTTTAGTCCTGATCCAGGTAGTTGGGCAGTTGGACATCCCGCTAAGGGTCCCACATTGGACAGGTAGCAGGCTGGCCTGAAGGACACAGCCTCCATGCAGGAATTTCATGCACTGGGCCTCTTGTACTTAAATAAAAGTTAATATTAAAAATTTTAATATGTATATTTTTAAAGAAAAGAGGATGAAGTTAAAGAAAAATGCTGCCAGGAAATTAAAATCTGCAGAAAAGAATCAAATGGAAAGGAAAAATATAACATCTAAAAATATAACATTTACTGAAGCCAGTTTGGCTCAGTGGATGGAGCATTGGCCTGCAGACTGAAAGGTCCCTGGTTCGATTCCAGTTAAGGCATGTACCTTGGTTGTGGGCACATCTCCAGTGGGGGATATGTAGAAGGCAGCTGATCAATGTCTCTCTCTCATTGATGTTTCTAACTCTCTATCTCTCTTCCTTCCTCTCTGTAAAAAATCAATAAAATATATTAAAAGAAAAAGAATCTTTAAAAAAATATATAACATCTAAACTATAGCAGTGAAGTTGCAGAACATAGAATTAGTGATATTAATAGTAAATACCCACAGCAACCACACTGTGTAAATTGAATGGAAAAATAAGTAAAAGTATAATTGACATGTGAAAAACTCCCTATATAATAAAAGGCTAATATGCAAATCAACGGAATAGTGGAATGACCAGTCACTATGATGTGCACTGACCACCAGGGTGCAGAAGCTCAATGCCAGAGCTGCCCCCTGGTGGTCAATGCACTCCCATAAGGGGAGTACCACTCAGCCAGAAGCTGTGCTTACAGCTGGCGAGTGCAGCAGCAATGGTGGGAGCCTCCTCCACTTCCATGACAGTGCTATGGATATCCCTCTGATGGTCTAAGCCAGTGGTTGGCAAACCATGGCTTGCGAGTTGCAGTTTGCCGCTCTGTTGACTAATGAGTTTGCCAACCACTGTCATATACTACCTTTTACTTTTTTGCACACAATATGCCACAATTGCCTAATCCTCACAGCTTCCAACTACATGGTAACATTTAGTCTAGTCCAGTCTAGTCCAGCTCCCAAGCTGCAGTTTGCTGACCACTGGCCTAAACCATCAGTGGGACATCCCCCAAAGGCTCCTGCATTGTGAGAGGGCACAGGCCAGGGTGAGGAACTCCCCTCCCCAAAGTGCATGAATTTCATGCACTAGGCCTCTAGTGTACATGTAATTTTTAAAAAAATATATTTTATTGATTTTTTACAGAGAGGAAAGGAGAGGGATAGAGAGTTAGAAACATCAATGAGAGAGAGACATTGATCAGCTGTCTCTTGCACACCCTCTATTGGGGATGTGCCCACAACCAAGGTACATGCCCTTGACCAGAATTGAATCTGGGACCCTTCAGTCCGCAGACAAACACTCTATCCACTGAGCCAAACCAGTTTCGGCTGTACATATAATTTTAATCACAGAAGGGGAGGAGAAAGAATCT
Source organism: Lasiurus borealis (assembly GCA_004026805.1). Lineage (NCBI taxonomy): Eukaryota > Metazoa > Chordata > Mammalia > Chiroptera > Vespertilionidae > Lasiurus > Lasiurus borealis. The sequence goes on along the minus strand of PVJN01013871.1, from coordinate 38,467 downwards.
GGGCAAAAGTTTTATTAAAATAAAGAATGGCTGAGAATTTTTCAACTTTTATATAACTCACAGGCTTAACCCACAGACCCCTGAAGCATACATCATCTCTATTATAGTAAAGACAAGGAAAATCATACTAGACACATCATTGCCAAACTTTGAAAACTAAAGAGAGATCAAAAATCTTAAAAGTAGACAAAGAAAAAAAGACACATTACCTTCAAAGAAGTAATGATTTACTGACACTTGACTTCTCAAGAGTAATAATGTGAGAAAGTTGGATGACTTCTTTACAGTGCTGAAAGAAAATAAATGACAATTCAGAATTCTATACACAGTGAAATTACTATTAAAAGTGAAACTAGAATAAAGGTGCTTTTTAAAAATAGCTTTATCGATTTCAGAAAGGAAGAGAGAGGAAGATAGAAACATCAATGATAAAAGAGAATCATTGATCAGCTGCCTCCTGCACATCCCCACTGGGGATTGAGACTGCAACCGGGGCAGGTACCCTCAACAAGAGTCCAATTGCAATCTCCTGGTGCACAGGTCAATGCTCAATCACTGAGACATACTTGCCAGTGAGAATAAAGGTGTTTTTATACCAAAGGAAAACAAAGAGTAGGCAAATGCCAATAATCATGTGAAAATGGACTTATCATCAGCTATCAATCTTTAATGAGATGCCACTACAAACTCACTGGAATGGATTAAATTAGACTACAGAAAATTCTGTATATTACAAGGCTATGGCGATACTGGAACTCAAATACAGTCTTAATAGGACTGTAAATTGATCAAAATTTTGGAAAATTGTTTGGAAGTGTCTATTAAAGCTGCAAATCTCATATCTATGGACTTGTATCAATTCTACTTTTAGGTGTATAGTCAACTGTAATTATCACAGTGATACTATATACCTGAATAAGAAGCTACCTAATTGTCCAAAAACAATACATTGAATAAGGAAATACACACATACATACATATATATGTATGAATAGATCTTATGAATGTAATTTTGAGCAAAAGAAGACAGATACAAGAGTACATACTGTATGATTCCATTTATAGAATGTATATACACATGCAAAAACTATCTATGCTATTTCAAGTTTGTTTCTGCCACACCTGGTAGGGTCTGAACAGTTGTATAAACTTGAAATCATTGATTTCAAATTATTCAATCCCCTTTAAGAGAGCAAGTTGTTTGAGTTATAAGAAATTATTATCTTCCCAGTAAGTCAGCTGAACTATTACTGGAGTTGAACTTGTTATCCTGGGAGCTGGGGGGTGGGAGGTGGGAGGGGTGAGGGGGGGAGAGTGGGCGGAGGGGGGAGGGAATTTAGCCTGTGTTTCTTCTGAATTACTTGTTTTGAAGTAATGTTGGTAGCTTTCCTTTGGGGTCTGGTTTACATATCAATGGCTTTGGTAGGATTAGAATGGGGAAATCTTGCATAAGGCTCTGAGAAGATCAATACAATTGAGGGAAAAATGTATGCAACTCCCAGAGCTTAGAAATGGGCTGCCTTGATGAATATTTCCCTTGTTTGTGAGTTTACTCTTGGCCATTTTTAAGTAAAAAAGGCAAAACCTTAATTTTTTTCAGAAGTAAGCGATGAAAACATAATAAAATAAGAAATAAAAGAAATGAGTTCAAATTCCAAATGATTAGCAGGTATCCTGTAGTCTTAGCATTGTAGTTCACAGTAGGGGTGACCCAAAATGCTGGAAATTGAGTTTCCTCTTCAAGTGACCACAGCAAGGATATCGCAGCCAAAGAACTCTTTGGTAAAATGCCTCTGGCCTCCACTTGAACACTTAATGTTTGATGGAGAGATTTTAATCAAGCTTAAGCAGATACAGCTGGGCTCACTTGTCTCTCAGTGATACAGCCATTATGCTCATTATTCTTCCAAAAAAAAAATCGTCAATAGCTTCTTTGAATAGCCACTGGCTCAGGGTATCTGTATACTAACTCTCTCCACTAGAGTGGTTAGTCTAGGATTTATTATTTTATAAATAAATAAAGGTCATGATTATAATAATAAGATGCTTCCTAGAGTAATAAAATGCTTCTTATTTATAGGAAGTTTTATTTATAGAAAACTTCCTATAATAAGAAATCACTATTTTTAGAACTATTATTTTTAGTTTTATATTCTAAAAAAAATAAATATCTATCTTTATATCTTTTTTCCCCAGGCATACCATCAAGTGACTGCAAACTTAGACCATACACATTTTCACATGGTAAAGGATCTACTTTTGGCCTCCAGCTTTTCTCCCCAAGACTAACCCTGAAGTTTCCCACTGCAGAGCAAATTTGAGTGTGTTTATATTTCAGTAGTAAGGAGGTTCCTAACAGGTTATACCCAAATATGCCACTTAGGCATGATGATTATTTTGAGCAGAAGGCAAATAAGACCCAGCAGACTAAAGAAAACTCTACTTACTTCTTAACTGCCTAAAAGAAAGTATGCATTTCCTCATTTGTGGGGGATATCTACATTTACAAAGGAAATTTTATTTGAGAGGTGTCTAGAGATAACTTTTCACCTGAGAGATTTAATCTGCATGGCAGGGCAACCTTTGTTTAATAAACATTTTCTCCTCATACCTTTCTAGGAAAAGCTACCCTACCCCTACCCCGGCCCCTATCCTTTTCCTTTTCTTAGCTCAAGATAATATATAAATTGTCCAGCTGTGTTTTCTTTTTTTCCTTCTGTTAATCTGTCCTATGTCAATTTAATTTTTAGAGAAGTCACAGAACCTAAAATGGTAGAAGGGAAAAATTTTCCTTCCCCACAGTCCAAAAAGAGAACTTCTGATCATCATAGTTACGTCTAGCCCCACACATCGAGTCAGAGAAACTCAGGCAGGAGAAAACATTATGTGAAAACACTCAGTATCCTTTTAGTATTTTAGTAGCCATTGAAGAGATAAACCAACTGAATAAGTTGTCTGAACATCTACATCTGTTCTCAAGTCAACTTATTAAAATGTAGCTCTTTTTTTGTTTTTACTTTATTGATTTTTTTTTATAGAGAGGAAGGGAGAGTGATAGAGAGTTAGAAACATCAATGAGAGAGAAACATCTATCAGCTGCAACCCAGGTACATACCCTTGACTGGAATCGAACCAGGGACTTTTCAGTCCACAGGCCTACACTCTATCCACTGAGCCAAACCGGTTTCTGCAAAATGTAGCTCTTTTTTACATTGTTACAAATATTTTTTTTTTGATTATTGCCTAAATTAAATTTATGTGGCTTAGAATAGTCCTGATTTTAACTATTCAAAGTCTTTCTCCACCACTTTTTCATTGTGGCTTGCATTAGTTTTCTATGGCTGGTGCAACAATTCACCACAAACTAAGTGTATTACATCAGAAACTCACTCTCTCACAGTTCTGGAGGTCATAAGTCTGAAAGCAAGGTCTTAGTAGAGACAAGCACCATAGAAGACTCTAGAGAAGTATCCCCCTCTCTTCTCTACCTTCATTTCTTATGACTACACAACTCCAATCTCTGCCACTGCATCTGTGTCCTCCCCTGGTCTGTCTCAGCATTCCTGGTAGGGTCAGGGCCCGCCTGATCTATCCTGATGATCCTTAATTTATTTACATCTTCAATGACCCTTTTCTGAAATAAGGCAACATTCACAAGTCTGGGTATTAGAACATGGACATGTTTTGGGGGCTATCATTCAACCCACTCCATGGTACGACTGGGGATATTTAATGTTAATGACCAGAATCATAGAGGAAAAGCGAGAGGCTGAGGAAATGTAACTAGAGTATGACAAAGCTGATCCCAGCAGTGTAATTCCAGGTAGGAAGCATTGTCCTGATCATACGTTGCAGTCACTGAGAATCCGGGATATGCCTGGCCATCTATTAGGGACTATACATTTAGTAGGTCAGCAAAGTTTTTACCATCAGGAAGCTTGACAGCCTACAGAAAATAATCTCAGAATGCCATGATTTACTCAAAGCATGCCCTTCTCCAAAGTTTATTCTTTTGTATTTCAGTTTTCCTTTTGAAAATTGTGAATGTCAACTGTTCCCCTCCCTAAAAACTATAATAATTAGTGGGCATCCTTGTGAACTCACATCCATCCCATGCTTCTTGAAGTTTTCCTTTACAGAAGCACACCAAAGCTCTGAGAGTCCTTTCATTGTCTGGCATAAAACATTGCAGCCAAAATAATTAGTCTTTGATTTTTTTAAGTCAACAGCATTAATATTTCAACCTAAACCACCTTAATGGCAAATAATCTATAGTGATATTAATTATAACAAGATTGGAGGTAACAGATATCTTGCTTAGAAACATATAACAAGATTTCTTGAGTACAAAACAAGCACTACATAAATTCACTGAGGTTCACTCATTTCAAAATCTACTCTGCAAAATTTCATGGACATGAAGCATATGCTAACTTTTTTAACAACAACAACAACAACAACAAAGTATTAGTACTAGAGGAATGCACTTATACAATATCTACAAAAAAAAAGGAGAAGAAATGTAGTGACAAAAGAGGAGAACAGAAAAATTAAAGGACCTGTGAATATATTTAGTAAAATCATTTTTAAAACTAATTAATGCTTTCTTTACTTCTCTCTTGGGGCTACAGTGTAAAAAAAGACAATGTATGAAAAAAGGTTTGTTTTCGATAAGATGCCATATGTGAAGTATTCACAGAGTTTTTATATCACTAGAAAAAAATCTCTTCATTTTTGTGAATTTTTTACTTTTAAAAGAATTTTTTGGGGGAGTTGACAACAGTTCCTGGAGAATTATATAAAGTGCTCTATTTCTGTGAAGAGGTGTTTCTTCACATTACTTCTTGTTATCCAACTTTCACATACATAAACCCACACACAGATAACTTCCATGCTGATCTCAAGGAGATGTTTGTGATAATTATTCTTAGAATAAAAACAAGAAAGAATGGGGATGGAGTTATTGGTGGAAGGAGGCAGGAATGGAGTTAATCACAGTGTGATGAATACACTGAAAGTAGGAAATAAATGTCAGTTTTTAGTCAACCAAAATGGGAGGTAACAATATCTTGCTTAGAGAAACATATAAGAAAGAAGTCAATTTTTAGAAAATTTTTTTCTTTTAATAAATTTTTATTGTTCAGATTATTACAAACACCCCTCTTTTCCCCCATAGCTCCCCTCCACCTGGCTCTCACCCCACCCTCTGCCCTTACCTCTTTCCACATTGTCCTTATCCATAGGTGTATGGTTTTTGTCCAGTCTCTCCCTGCAGCCCCCCCCCCACCTCTTTCCCTCTGAGAATTATCAGTCCACTCCCTTTCTATGCCCCTGACTCTATTATATTTTCCAGTTTATTTTGAGCATCAGATTTTCAATTCACTTGATTTTTAGATTCACTTGTTGATAGGTATGTATTTGTTGTTCATAATTTTTATTTTTACTGTTTTCTTCTCCCTCTTCTTAAAGAATACCTTTCAGCATTCCATATAATACTGGTTTGGTGTTGATGAACTCCTTTAATTTTTTCTTATCTGCGAAGCTCTTTATCTGCCCTTCAATTCTGAACAATAGCTTTGCTGGGTAGAGTAATCTTGGTTGTAGGTTCCTGCTATTCATCACTTTGAATATTTCTTGCTACTCCCATCTGGACTACGTATCTTCTGTTGAGAAGTCAGCTGACAATCACATGGGTGCTCCTTTGTAGGTAACTAACTATTTTTCTCTTGCTGCTTTTAATATTCTCTCTTTGTCTTTTGCTCTTGGCATTTTAATTATGATGTGTCTTGGTGTGGTCCTGTTTGGATTCCTTTTGTTTGAGGTTCTGTGTGCTTCCTGGACTTCCTGTGTGTTTGGGGTTCTGTGTGCTTTCTGAGTCTATTTCTTTCACCAAGTGGGGGAAGTTTTCAGTCATTATTTCTTCAAATAGGTTTTCAGTATCTTGCTTTCTTTCTTCTTTTGGCACCCCCATAATTCTGATATTGGTATGCTTGAAGTTGTCCCAAAGGCTCATTACACTATCTTCACATTTTTGGATTCTTTTTTCTTTTTTCTTTTTCAGTTGAGTGTTTTCTGCTTCTTTGTATTTCAAATCTTTGACTTGATTCTTATGTTTCTCTAGTCTGCTGTTAGGTTTCTGTATAATATTTTTTATTTCAGTCAGCGTATATTTAATTTCTAGTTGGTCTTTTTTCATCTCTAGTTGGTCCTTTTTCATCTCCTCTTGAGTCTCGCTAAATTTATCCATTTTTTTTCTAGGAAATTTTTAAAAATATATATTTTATTGATTTTTTACAGAGAGAAAGGGAGAAGGATAGAGAGCTAGAAACATCGATGAGAGAGAGACATTGTCAGCTGTCTCCTGCACGCCCCCTACTGGGGATGTGCCCGCAACCAGGATACATGCCCTTAACTGGAATCAAACCTGGGACCTTTCAGTCCACAGACCGATGCTCTATCCACTGAGCCAAACCGGTTTCAGCTCTAAGATATTCTTGAAAAACCTTATAACTTTGATTTTGAACTCTATATCCAATTGTTTGTATTTATCTATTTCTTTCATTTGTGAACTGTTCCTTTGTCTCTGCAGTTTTGCTGCTTCCCTCAGTTGGTAGAGTAGCTTTGTGTGCTAGGTATCCTATATGGCCCAGTAGATATGCCTCCCCAGTTACCTGAGGTAGACACTCTTGGTGAATCCCTTTGTGAACTCTGTGTACAGTCTTATAATTAATTCTTGATTGTTGTTGGTATCACTGGGGGGAATTGACCTCCCAGCCAACTGATTGTGAGGATCAGCTGTGTCTCTGTAGGCGTGCTTGCCTCCAGACCTCTGCCTTCTGGTTCCCTTGAATTTCTGTGCGCTCTAAGGACCTGTATTAGTCTGGGTTACCAGGGTCTTACCCAAAACTGGGGTTCAGTGCAGTTGGACCTGGATTTCAGTGCTGTTGAGAGGTTTTGTTTTCCTCCTGTTAAAGAAAGCCAGTGGCACAATCAGCAGTCAGTGCTCTGTATGTGCACTTTTGTGCACACTTTCACATGTCCCCAGACCTCTGTCTTTCACGTTTCCCCTAAGTTTCCCTTCACTCCTTTTTCACAACAGTCCAGACTACCCCATATAAATCTCGCCTGGAACTGGGGTTCAGTGCAATTGGGATTTTCTGTGTCTCTCCTGCTAAAGAAAGCCAGCCAGATTCTCATCTGCCCATCCTCTCCATGTGCACATCTCTGTACCTCAGCTTTTTACAGCTCCTCTGAGTCTTCGTGAGTCCCTCTCTTTCCTTCTAGTTGTAGAATTTCCACTCAGCCAGCTTTCCTGTGGTTCTGGATGGTGTCCATTCTGTCTTTTAGGTAATTTTGAAATTGTTGTGCAAAGCAGCAGCTTAGGTGTTCACCTTTGCCGCCATCTTGGTTTCTCGCCAATTTTTAGAAAATTTTAGAGAATATTAGATATATGGCCAAATCATATGCTGAGTTAGGCTGAAACAAGTCCATAGAATTTTCTAATGCTCATATTTTAAAAACATAAATAAACATTGTTACAAAAATAACAAGTTAATAAATAAAAATAGAAAGTCATCCTGAGTACCACCATCTTAAAAAGAAAACCTTTTCATTTAATTTTCTTTCTTTCCATTCCTATAATTTTATGTTATATGCAAGCATTTTCACTATAATTATTTTGTTTAACTATATATATACATATTTCCATTTAGCTGTGTAAAGCTTTATCTTAACACTTTAACAGCATCATGACATTTAATCAAGTTGACACAATAAAATTTACTTAACTATAATTATATACTGTAATATTAATGGAAATATAAATAGTTTTTAGTTGATCAATGAGTCATAAACCAAAATATTTGGTTGAAAGAAATCTTTAGAGTCCAGGATTCAAAAACATTATTTTTAAAAAACAAAACAAAAACTTAGGACTAAAGTTATTAGCAAATGCTGGCCTCATTTATGACATAACTTTTCTCTTGACTATATTATATATACATTTGTTATTTGTTCATTCACTCAGTACATTTTTTAGATTCTATTTTGGAGAAATAATGATGAAAAAAATTAAAAGTCCATGCTGATCAAGGATCAAATTTTCAATTGAGCATAGAGGAAAAAAAAATAATAACTAAACAGATATCATTATAATTTGGAATAGAGCTGCAATAAAATACGTTTTATGATTAAGTATGATAAAATGATGAGGATGAACTTTAGATGAAGTATTGATAAGGAGACATTTAAGTTTTTCTTTTTTATAAGAGCACACTCCTACCTTCCATATCTACCTTTTTTTATTTAAAAACTATATACATCATCTGTTTTTTGTTCCTTTTTGCTGTGTGGAAGAAAGGAAAGTGATCAATAGCCCAACCAGGACTATTATTTAGAATTCCAAAGTGAATCAGTGTTGATGATTATAGATCCGTAGGAAAATATTTTAGGAAAAGAAATGAGTAATCCTAAAGTACCAGTGAGGATTAAGAGAAAAGTTTTTCTCTTTTGTTATATTTTATCAGAACCTGTTTCTTGAGAGCCACCAGCTACAGATGATATGAATGGAGGATGACTTATTCTTTGAATATATCTTGCCACTATCAAACACTATGCCTGTCTGAATCTAAAACTGCTTGAGGTACAGAGTAAGTGATGAGATTATTAAGTGCCATATATAAATGGATCTTAGTGCCAAAATTGGAATTAGATATTCCAGTCTTTGATGACTTATAATAAGTGCCTATTCCCATTATAGTTACAAATCAAAGTAATTTCATTTCCTATTCTGATAGAACCATTACTGTAAAATTAAATTGCATTAGATTTTTAACTCTCTGAGTCCAACTTTCAGTTTGGATCCTACAACCTAACACTACCTTTACTGTTTTTGCCATTGTGGACTTCAGGTTATTATGATACATGTATTTTTTGAAAAATTTAAATCAAACAATCTAACCTCTATTTGTTACTTTAGCTCCAGCTTTCTGGCTGAAGGATAGTGACAGTGTGTTACTGTAGTATTCGACAGTGAGTAGAAATTGTAACAGAAGAAAATAATTTCATAGCACACACAAAAAAAGAAGGGAGAGCTTGTGGTATAAGAATAAGTGTCACAGATCCACTAAGGACCTTAGAGTCACTCATAACCACTTGATACAAAAATAATCATCATCAACACACATAACAAGATATTTGGGCAGAATAAAGGCTCTGCCATCCCCTTAATGCCCTTTCTATGCCCTGAACAGGACAGCCTCCTTTCTAAGAATGCAGCACACATCCTTGCCCGGCGTGACTCAGTGGTTGAACATTTACCTATGAACCAGGAGGTCATGGTTCAACTCCTGGTCTGGGCACAGGTTCAGGTTGCAGGCTTGATTCCCAGAAGGGAATGTGCAGCAGGCAACGGATCAATGATTCTCTCTTACTGATGTTTTATCTCTCTTCCTCTCCCTTCCTCTCTAAAATCAATAAAAATATATTTTTTTTAAAAAAAGAATGCAGCACACATTTATCTTCCATATCACAATATGCACTTGCTTCATAGAACAGCTCCTATGATTTAATGGACCCAAGGATCTCATTCATACCGATGGGACTCAAGGATTATACAGAATGTGAGGCTCCAAAAGCAGCTGGGCATGTGGACCCGGGAGCAGAAAAGCAATCACTCTGAATGAGCAAGAGCGAACGAGTGGGCTGGATGGAGTGGGCAGCAAAACTGGATGTGGAGCAACTGTGAAGTACATCCCCAGGTTGTTCTTGATCAGATACATCAGCTCTCCTCCCTACCATTCCTCAGCCAACCTGCCATGGAGAAGGGTCAGTGTTTCAGGAAGGGGCGTGGCTCTGACATTGAAGAATGGCAGGGGTCACCACTGGGCTGAAGCTTCAGAACTCTGCTGGAAAAATCCATCAACAGTAACTCATCCAAAGAAAAATACTAGGATGTATAAGAACCCAGAGATCCCTGACAAAAAAAAATAAGCAGAGTGAAAGTCATAGAGAGCATGCCACTGGGTTAGTTAGAGGAAAGGGGCCCTGAGTGGGCAGCAGAGCAGGGAGAAGGGCAGCCCAGCAGAGGGCCTGCAGCTCTGATCTCCCCTGAGGCACCACGCCCACTCCCCCTGCACCTACTTCCACCACATCCCCAGCCATTTCTCCTGGGTCAGTGCCCTTATCTGAGGCTCTGAGGCTGAGGGAGAATAGAGAACATTCTATTGTATATACCAGAAACACACCTAGAAATTCTCAGAAATATTGGAGGAAAATAATTACAGGAAAATATTGACATTCCTGCTTGTCAACCTGAGTAAGTGCACAGAGCATGGTGATTCTGTGTTCTATATAATATGACATAATTTTTCTTCATTGATTTGTAAGACTGGGCATATTAAACCCAGAGTGCACTCGGGTAACATTATAATTACTTTTGAATCTATTATTTTCTTCTTTGATAATGCTATAAACTAAGTAGGGCTGATATTTTAATCCTTTTTTTAATAGTGGGGAAATCACTGTTCAGAAAGATTTATGAGATTCAGTCTCTGTAATGATACCTCAGGAACTTATTGCTTTAATTGCATTTATTGTGAATTTTCTGTTTAATTTAGGTATTTTGTATGCTTATTCATTTGTCTAAATTTCTGGTAATCATATGAATTTATATTGTCTGTCTTACTAATACAAAGTGCTTTAATTTAAAATAATAGATAATAGTAATAAAATTTATCCTCTTTATAAAAATGATCAGGAATTAAATTTTTATTTGATTTTTATCTTTTTATTGATTTTATTTACTTTTTTATGGAGGATAAGACATGTTCCAATCCATAGGATTAGTTCTAGTTTGTTGTTGTTGTTGTTGTTTTTCAATAAATAGTAGAAGTCATTTCCCTAACCTCTCAGCCAGGGAGGAATCTTTTTGGTGAATATAAAGCAAGAATCTGGCATTTTTGTCATTCAGTTTATAACAATCACTCTACCTAGTCAATAGACTAAACATTTTATCCATTTCAAGGGACTTGCTAAAAATCAGCACTATGCTAGAAGTCTTCTTATTTCCAACCTGACAAGAGAGGTAAACAAGCTATTTTGATGGATTCTGCAGCAAGGGAAAACTAATCAGAATGTTACCCAGAGGAGCAAATAGTAGATAACAAATACTAAATGTTTAGCAAGAAGGAATGCGTTTAAATAAAAACCTCTCAGACCAGTTTCACATCATGTACAAAGTACTCCTGCCATCATTTATGAGGGTGAGGTTAGAGGTGTCTCTAGACCACCTTTTGTTCTGTCGGACAGTAAACCAAGGGCTTTATGTAACTCCCATGCAACAGATGCCCCTCCTTTCACACTGAACAACAAACTGGCCTCAAGCCCTCTGAGACAGCAGTGTCAGCTTTTTGCTTCAGATTCTAGGGTTTGTAGTCCCTGTTGAATAGCTAACATTTCTAGAACAGTTGTAATGTACCAGACACTATTCCAACTATTTGACAGGAGTTATTTCCCTGACTCTACTAACCACCTTATGTGATCTGAACTACGAACACCTTCATTCTATAGATGAGGAACCTGAGGTACAGAGACTGTAACTCCCTAGAGCCACACAGCTGGGAATGGCAAGTGAGGGCTTTGAATTCAGATACCAAGCTCCTATGGCTACATTCAACTTCTTTGCTGTTTTGTCCCTAAATGCTGGAGGCTGATTTTAGGAGCAAGCTTTACTGCTCTAACTTTTGAGCAAGTTAGCCGTATTTATTCATCCACTTATCTCACATCATTTATTAGTAGTTTATGAAGAGCCAGTACCATGCCAGATCCTGGATAAACCTAAGACCTTTCTCTCCAGGAGTGCAAGTTCCAATGGGCAAGGCTGAAAAGAAAGGCCACAATGACAGTGCGGGGTAGCAGGTAGCACAGCAAACCTGAGGCAAATAGAGGAGAACCTAGATCTCAGCGAGGCAGGGAAACTTCCTAGTGGAAGCACATCTGAGCAGCAGATTTGATAAACAGTCAGAGTGAGTTAGGGAAACTTCCTAGCCAGTTTTCTCAGTGGTTAAAGTGCCGACCTGCGTACTAAAGGGTCGAGGATTCGATTCTAGTCAAGGGCATGAACCTGTGTTGCAGGCTAAACCCCGGGCCTGGTTGGGCTTATGTGGAAGGCAGCCAATCGATGCATCTCTCTCTCAACCATGTTTCTCTTTCTCTTTCTCAACTTCCCTTCTGCTCTCTCTGAAAATCAATGGGAAAAATTATCCTCTGGTGAAGATGAACAAAAACAAAACAAAATAAAACCACAAAAGAGTGAGTTAGGTAGAGGGAGTACAGAAGGAATCCTGGGTAGTAGTCATAACAATACATGTAGGGGAAAGGAAGCATAAACTCACAGGAAGGTGCTGGCAGGGGTTGGGTTTGAACAGGCCAAGGGGGTCCACTTCATTGTGGCAGGAGGTGAGACCAGGAGCAGCCAGCTTACCATGCAGATGGCATGTCTTCAGTTCTTGCTGTATGTGAGGCCCTGAGGCAGGGTTCAGCATTGGTTCCTGCATTTAATCCTTACAATTGTGAACTATAGAGACTGTTGCTATATGATTTTACATATGAGAAAACTGAACCCCAAAGATGGTGAACCGATTAGGCAAAATCATACAGACAGGATCTGAGCTAAGTAGGAGTTTGGGATTCCTGCTATTTATCCCTGGCTATACTGATAAATTTATGCAGATTTTTGCACACACTGAGTTTGACCTTTTTAGAGTACTTCTGTAGCAGACACACTCGGACTGCCATTTGTTAAAGCAGATTTCCCTGTGCTAATTTATTTTATGCCTTATTTCAGTGTCCACTAGTAACAGCTATAATTAATACATGGCTTAGCATTTGCCAAGTACTACCTGACCTTGTTTATTATTTCATTTGATTTCTACCTACAGCAATGACACAGATACGGATAACTAAGTGATGTGAGTAGCATTGATCAGTTACTAGTGTCAAAGTCAAAATTGAAACTCAGGTTCACTGATTCTGAAGCATGCATTCATTTTTTATTTTATTTACTTTGTTATATTCCTTTTACTCAAGCATTACAATTTTTCCATAAACTTGTGTTGCAAGAAAAATATGCATTTGGGACTGAAATCTTGTGATCAATTCCAGCACTCAAGCTCTGAGGTGTGATTTAATTGATGCTCCTCAGAGAAATGTGGAAAGCGCAACTATTAGTGCGTGGTTTCCTGTTGTTTAAACATTTATGATCTTGTTTCCTTGAAGCAAGTTCTCATCAATTTATAATGTGATTTCCATGTAGCTAAGGAAGCAAAGTTTTAAAGTGACCTGAAAAGGCAAAGTTCAGAGATTTGGTATATATAGCTATTTCAGTGACAGTTAAATGCTTCTAATCCCTGCATTAGTTAGGAGCAAAGCAGTTTTAAGTAATCTGCATGTTTATAGGAAAACTTCAAATATTCTCTGAGACATACAGTGGTCTTTTTCTTAGCAAGACTCTTTGGTATAACAATCCTCATACTGTAATTATGAAAGGAACGTAGTCTTGGTTTGAACTTCAGATCTAAGATCTAGTTATCTTAATCTTTTAAAAAAAATAAAATAAAATGGATATAATGATCATAGCCACTTCATGGAGGGGTGGTGGAAGTAGGGTTGGGGATATTAGGTAATAATGCATATCTTAAAAAAAGCAAAAACAAAACTCAGTGAAACCTGACACGGAGTCCGTGTTCCACAAACTTCCCATTAACCCCTGGCATATTTGTTTCACCTTCTCCCTCATGCTCCCCAGCATAGTACAGGTTCTTCCATTCCACATTGTCAATCCTATTTCTTTTCATTTCATTTTATTTTTTTCATCACCATTTATCCCTCCTATACCCTCTTCACCTCCACCCACCCCCGCTCCGTGTTATTTTCTCAACTATAGATGCATCTTTGCCACCTATCCTGTTCTTCCTATTCCTTTTACTAACTCATCATTTCAATGCTCACTTCCAAAGCCATTAAGGTTTTGTTTCCTCTGAGTATATCCTTATTTTACGTGCACTTGATGTTTAATCCTAAGTGCCCAGTAGAATATAAACAGATATAACTTTTAAATTGTCCTATGAAGGAGCACTAACTTGGGATCCTCCCAATCTGGATCTAATCACTGTTTTGACACCAAGGAACTGGGGGAGTTTGGGGAAGTCAGTCAATTGAAACCTCATTTCCAGAATCTGAAGAATGTAGAAGCCGCTACAATGGTTTCACTGGCTTTGAAAATTAGAGTACAAAATGTAGGATGTAGTAATTCCTTCTTTTAAAACATCCCACTCTCACAGATTCACCACAGGGAGTCTCACCTCTGCCACAGTATCAAAGGAAGTCCCAACAATTACTATTAATGATCAGTTAGGCCCATTTCATGTACTTTGGAGAGAACTGCCTATAGCGTTTAAAGGGAAGTGATGAAAGAGTGTGGCTTCCCTGCCTTGGTTCTGGCACCAGAAAAGAAGCCCACACACTGGGTAGCCTTTGATCTGGGCAATATCCTAGAAACCTGGAGATGAGCAATCTGCGCTGCCTCCCCAGCGCACGTGGGATGCAGGTTAGTCCTAGGGAAAAACAGAGAAATTCGTTTTTCTCTTTTTCTGCTCTTCATAACCCACTGTCTGCAGGTACTTGTTAATATTTGAATCCAAACTAAAGTGAATTATAAGGGATGTGAGCAAAGTGAGTTTAAGAATAGAGCCAGACATCTTCCATCATTTAGTAAGTAGCTCTGTTGATCTAGGGCAAGTTACTGAACTTCTCTGTGCCTTAGTTGCCACATCTCTGAAGAGATGTAAGGTTATTGTAAGAATAAAAGGATAATATGTGTATAATACTTAGGAGATAGGAAGCACTCAATTATTGTTAATTATTAGTAGTAAGAATAAGAGCAGTAGTTTCCTTCAGACCCTTCTTTCTAATTGTCAGAAATCCTGATCTGTTTCTAAGCTACTTAGCTTTATGAAGAAACCTGCATCACTGATTTTTATTTTATCACAACCAATAAGAAAGCACTTCTTATGTCACTATAGTAGTTTTTTAACATCTCAAGACAATGCAAGTACTTTACTCATCTCTAACTATTAGATCTGTCAAACTGGCCAATGGAGCTAACCTTTTCAGTTACCTGAGTCCATGAGGTCACCCAAAGTATAAGCATACATACATGTAAATATTTGTCAAGCTGAAACCGGTTTGACTCAGTGGATAGAGCATCGGCCTGCAGACTGAAAGGTCCTGGGTTTGATTCCGGTCAAGGGCATGTACATTGGTTGTGGGCACATCTCCAGTAGGGGCGTGCAGGAGGCAGCTGATCAATGTCTCTCTCATTGATGTTTCTAGCTCTCTATCCCTCTCCCTTCCTCTCTGTAAAAAATCAATAAAATATATTAAAAAAAGATTTGCCAATTGATTTGAGCCAACTATGTAGTCAGTAAATATTGTTTACATGGGTGTTATAAGAAACAGTGACTCACCTTTTATTGCTAGCTGGAAGTGAGAATGAAATTGAGCTTGGCAATCTTTTTTGATCTGGGTTCCCCAAATTCACTAAGAAGGTAAATGCATGAAGTGTTAAAGTCTTGACTTGGATGAATGTATGTGGGGGGATAAATCCATAGCTGAATTCCTCAGCAGATGCAGTAGTATTGAATGTATATATTATTAGAGGCCCAGTGCATGAAAATTCATGCACTGGAGGGGGGGTCCCTTAGCACCACCTGCCTCCTCTCAAAGTCCAGGAGCCCTCAGGGGCAGGAGGTGATTAGTGATCAGGGGAAGGCAATGCCCCCATCACACTTCTGCTGCTGCCACTGCTGGCAGCCCCAGCCTTGGCTGGCCTTGGTTACCTGAGCCTCGAGTGGCCCTAGGTGGCTGGGGCGCTAAAGGACTGGGGGACTCTGGAGGCAGGTGCTCAGCAAGGCTGGGCCTACCTGGGGGCAGGTCCAGCCTTGCCGCATGCCTGCCGCCGAGCGGGGCTGAGGGGCCTGGTGCCACTATCTTGTGGCTGTGGGTGTCGCCATCTTTGAGGGTGTGACAGTAAATTAGCATATTCCCTCCTTATTGTCTGTAGGCGCCACTATCTTTGAGGGTGAGGCATTTAATTAGCCAATTCCCTCCTTACTGGCTGTGGGCGGTGCCATCTTTGTGATGGTGTGAGGATCAATTAGCATATTCTTTATTTATTAGATAGGATAAGTTCAAATTTGACTTTCTCTTGGCAACACTGAAAAACTTATAAAGATGAGGAATGTGATACTTTTAAGTTATACTTTGCACAAAGGTCCAGGGAAGACTAATAACCTTGACCTTGTTAAGATTCATTTTCTTAAACTATACCATCTACAAAATATGTTCTGACCTGCAATGTTTTTGTTGTCTCTACCATATTTATCAGTGTTGTTTCTTCTAGTACCAAGCAAACAAGTAACTTATTTATAAGTTTAAACCTTTATCACATGCTTTTATACAATCAGAAACTAAGAGCATGTTTTTGTGTGTTTTTTTCTGGACAAAAAGATGAAAAAAAGTCAATATACTTAAAATTTATGGTAAAGGGAAAGTGTTTTATTAAGACACAGAACTTGTTTATTGAGAGTCCTTGACTTATTTAACATAAAGATACCAAATTCCATGTTTAAAGGAGATCTTTACTCTAGGTTTTCTTATCCTGGCTCTTCAGTACCATCTCATTTCTTTCAATGTGTTCTGCATGCCATTTTCTCTTCTGGAGGCAAAGCAGTAACGAGAAACAGACTCATAGGCTCTGTCATAGTCAACAACAAGCTTAAAGGCAAACCACTCTTAGATTTTTAATTCTTGTTCCTTTTTAAAAATCTAAATGTATTTCCTTCAAAAGAATGAAATTCTAAAGGGGCAGAATCTTTTGTTTACAAAGTAAATAACATTTAATCAGTGCTTAATTTAAATGTAAAGAATGATGACACTTTGTAATTTTCTTCTGCTTGCCATTTATTTTATTTAATATGATATTTTTAGCAAATGTGAACATTCAATATCCTTCTCTTAATCAGAGATATCTAAATTTCCTTGTGTTCTTTGAAATAAGAATAAAGAAGCAAAAATTTAAAAATATCTCTCTTTTGTAGAACCCAGAACTTTCACTTTCACAATTCTCCTTAAAGGCTTACAAAACTCCAAGCATTATAGCTGACCTTAGAGCTGAGGAATTGCAATGCAGAAGAAAGTAATATAAATTCTGTTCATCAATTATGAGCATGTTCATCTGACAATGATGTTGGCTTTTGTGTAAGAATGTTGAATTTTGGAGAAGTATCAGAAAGTCTACAGAGCATTTGCCTGTGAGCATATTAGCATACACTCTTTTTCATTGCCTTTATCTCTTCTCCCTCATTTTTTCCTCTCTTTGTTCAGAAAAATCAGTGATATTATCTTTCATGTATACAATGATTTTTATTTAAAGGAATCCCTAGCATTTTGCAAACCAAACACTTACATATACCTCATCTACATATAATCATTTTTGTGCTTCAATTAAGTAGAAACCTAAAGCAAACAACTCCTTTCTGCTCCCATGCTGGGGCTGACCAGCAGACCCTGAGAGACGGATGAATGATTACTCTGACACACATTTCTGTGAAAGAGAAGGCTAAGGGACTGTCTGGCTAAAGGAACCAGACAGCCCCATTGGCCTGCCTCCTTAGGCATTTACTATAACAACAGCTTAAACTAAAATTAACTATTAGATACTATCAGCAGGGTAAGTATTCTTGAAAAAACACATTTATCTGTAGTATTTTTCAAACAAAGACATTTTGAAGACTAAATATAAAGATTCCAGTAAAACACCCAGGGGCTCAGACTTGTTTGGAAAAGTCAAGGCAGTGTCTGCTGCCTTTGGCAAGGTCCCTCTAGAGGCCTCTGACCTTTCAGAGAATCCTCCTTACAGACTTTTCTACCAAGTCCCACGCTTTTCCACACTTCCAAACATGTTGACTTTTGAGGACTGACAACTCTAACTGTGGTCCTCACAAAACAAGTGCAGGATCTTCCCTGGCACCAAACAGCCAAACAGTCCCAAAGAACTGTAATGAGAATGAAGTGGTCAAATGAATGCTTTTGATTACAGCTTGGTAACCTTCACAATGTGATGACACAAAGGCAGAGTTTAAAGGAGGACCACTCGTGTGATATTTAAATATATTCCATCCATATGTTTGAATTAATTAAACTGATATTCTGACTTGCTTTACCATCAGATCATATATATACACACCTGAAGTTAAGATGACAAAAGGAGAGAGGAAAATTTCAGTGTTAACATTGTGTTTCTTTTTTCCTCCTATAGCTGCAGAAAAAGACACAGTCACAATTCCACTTAAGAAGTTGATGGGTAGAATTTATTTGTGCTTCAGATCATCCAGTTTTTTTTTTTATTTAAGCAAATATCTGGATCCTTTGGACACAGATAATTTTTAAACATAAATTCTGATTATCATGCTTATTGCGAGATAATGTTATTTGTACACTTCATCATGGTTGAATGCTTTGAAGCACAAAATTATCAAATCCACAGAGTAAGAGTATTAAGAGCTCTTCTGAGCTCAGATTAATCATTACTCATGTGGAAAAACACTTACCCCCACTGAGATTCCAACATGTTGGTCAAGGATCATGTTTCTTTTTCTTCCTCAAACATGTCAATAAAGTCAAAGCTCCAGCTGCTGTCTTTAATTACTTAACAAAAATCTATTATGTGAGTTGTACAAGTTTTAATTTATCCCCTGTTATGATACTAAAGTGTCGAGAGAAAAACATGTGATTCAGAGTATAATATATATTCTGGAGAAGCTGCTTAGGAGGTAGGTCTGCTAATAGATTTTGAAAACCAGATCATTTGAACACTAGAGAGCATTAATCAGTTTCATTTCTATTATGGAATGTATTTCAGGTGGTTATTGATTTGCAACTCCCTTTTCATATTGCTCACATTGGAGTCAATTTCTTACTTTAATAATAATAATGTGAAGAAAGCACTCCCTAGCTTTGATCGGGTTATTCCTCAGGAGAGCATTCTAGTCTGCCCTGATTTTTCCTGTTTGTTGCAATGTAGTGTTTCTCTACTTAATACTATTGTGAAATTCCAAGAATTATGTCATTTTTTCAAATTATTCACCGAATTTCCATGTATGATTTTTAAAATAGCTGTCTCTATCTAGATGCTGGAGAGAAAAATATAGCTTCATTTGACATGAATAATATAATTATGTACTAAATAGAAATATGGGTATTTCATAGATACTGGTGAGATCCCAAATAGCCAAGTAGCTATTTGGTATTTAGTATTATTATGCTAATAATGGTCTATTAACTGGGAGTTGACATTTTTATCAGTTTATTTGTAAAATAATCTGACTTTTATTGATCAGGAAAGGAGTAAAAGTGGGGGGAACTGGATAATATAGGTATGTCATTTATGCAGCTGTGCCAAAAAGCTGCATTTAACACTCCCCAAGTCTGTTCCCCAATGATGGATGGGAGAAGGGACTGGACAAAGGCAGTTTAGATGCACGCCCAGTAAAGTCTTAGTGATGTGGGAAGATGCTTGCCCATCAGTCAAACCTAGGAACAAATTAGTGACCAGAATGTGCAAGCACAAGAAACCTGAATATTTAAACTTCTAGACAAAGAAGCACGCTCTCTTCTCTCTCTGACACAACGGGTTCCTGGCTATCCTGCAGCAGGAGTACACTCATCTGTGTCCACATGATGCATGGCCATGGGAAACTTCACATAATAGACGAATGACTTTAATTAGCTTGGATGCTGAATCACACCTGGCTGCAACATGGAACAGAAACTCTGGACAATGGC
Organism: Lasiurus borealis; assembly: GCA_004026805.1. NCBI lineage: Eukaryota > Metazoa > Chordata > Mammalia > Chiroptera > Vespertilionidae > Lasiurus > Lasiurus borealis. The sequence goes on along the minus strand of PVJN01013871.1, from coordinate 18,565 downwards.
CTTGTTTTTGGCTTTCCTGACCCCACAGCTGCCCCTCCTTCAGGACTGGCTTAAGTGAGGTGCTCTTTGGAACCCGAGAAATGTAACTCCACACAAATAAAGCCTTTTACTACATTTCATTCTTCCATGGGGGATTCTGAAAATTCTTATTTCAGTGGAACCCGAGAACCTCCCTCCCATGAGCAACAGGGAAGTTTGATTCTCTGTTACATTTCAATTCTCAAACTTTGTTTTACTTTTTATTTTTTATTTTTACTTCATGTCATGTCGCTTTTTCAATATCCTGTTCAAGTAAAAAACTACAAGACTTTCTCCAGTACCAGTTTAATCTTGTGACTCATGTCAGGGCTACCAATATGAACTGTCTAACCCCATATTTTCTCCTAATCCTTCATAAGAATGACAGTGTGAAAGGGCTTCTAGACCCAATTCCAGTGTGTGTGTGTGTGTGTGTGTGTGTGTGTGTGTGTGTGTATGTGTGTGTGCCCGCACACGTGCACATGCGCGTGTGTAGAGGCAGTTCTCTGACACCAGCAAGAATGTTTGAGAATTAACTCGATTCTGATGCTGTCTTCCCAGAGATAGGTCAGATCCCATAGTTTTCAGTTCAGTCCCAAAGGACTTCCTCCACTTCAGACACCAATTTCAAGCTCAGGTTGTTTCCTGTGCCTATGACCTCTACCTTGGGTTTGATTCATTTGCTAGAATGCCTCACAGAACTAAAAAAGCCATTTACTCACCAGATTTCTGATTTATTACCAGGATATTAAACAATACTACAATAGTGTGTTTGAAAAAGAGCGGCATAGTAAGTCTGACAAGCTTAGGCTGCTACATGGCAGGCCTGGCAGTTCAGTGACAGAGAGTGACCACACAGGATGGTCTCATCATAAATTCCTAACTGGGCAGATTATGGCAAAGTCACATCTCAGGCCTATAACTCTCTTAGCAAAGGTCAACCTTTAGCTCAGATAAGTGCTGTCCATTGTTTTTACACATCTAGTATTACATACCTTTGAAATGTCAGAGTAATTTTTTTCCCCAGAGCACTAGCGCGAAACTACAGGCACCAAGCACAGAGACCATAGAAACTCTCATTGTTATCTTGTTCCCCCAGGTACCTTCTCTACGTGCTGGAAATGTCAATTATTCTGTACCCAGCAGTGTCAGAGAAGTAAGTGTCTCTCCATTTTCTTTTTTAACTCCTAGAGATTTCCCACTTTGTTTTCTGCCCTTCCATATTTTACCACCAATAGATTTCATATAACCTTCCTTGCGTTTTCTCCTTTGATTCTAAATATATAAGCGTGAGCTGCAAAACTGCTGTTCTCCAGAGCATTTCTCAATCAGTTGAGATTTTTTGCCTCCAGGCATGTACTCAAAACTTGCCTCAAATAAATTCTTATGAAGCTTTCTACAGGTTTGGAAGATTTTTTCCTGGACAATAGCAGGATAAAGAGATAAATACATAGGGAAAGGTACCTGGAAGGGGCCAGAACTCCCATGCTTTCTCCATGCATCGCCACATGTTCAATAACTCGAAGCTCTCTGAACCCTGTCCTTTTTTATTTTTATGAGTTCTTCATTACACTGTCCTGATTGATCAAATTATTGGCTGCTGGCAATTGATTCATCCCCTCAGTTCCTCTCCCCCTTTCTATCCCCCAGGAGGGGACTAAAATAGCTAGTTCCCACCTGTAGGCATTCCCACAAAACACTTCATTAATGTAACAAAGGACTTTTATCAGTCTCACTTAGGAAATTCTTAGGGTTTGAAAGTTGTGAGCCATAAACAGGGATGCAGACAAATTATATATGCTATATAATAAAGAGCTAATATGCTAATTAGACCAAACATCAGAACAACTGTCCAGATGAAGCTAGGACTGTGAGAGCTGGCTGGGGCTGAGAGGGGCTGTGAGGGTTGAGCCCTTTGCACAGATTTTGTGCATCAGACCTCTAGTTTATTATAAATCACAATAACACACAGTGATACTCTGTGTCTACAGATGACATAGCCAATGTGGATGAGCCATTAACTCTTAGGCATATGCATTTTCTCCTGAATCTTGATTTTTTTTCCTTTCTAAGTGATTTGTCACGAAATAAAGCTGCTAAAGAAAAGGTTTACAGTTTCTTTTTCATTCAGAGAGCTGAATTTCTAGGTCACATGGTAACTTTGGTCTGACCCAGAAGTTATTAATGAGTCAAAGTCCCAGAAGAAAATAACCAACTTGACCCTAAAGAGACTTGTAAAATAAGGCAATCATGAATACAAATAGCTAATATTTACTGGATTTTTTGCTATATGCCAAGCACTATTCTAAGTGTTTTACATATGCTAAATCACTTAGTTGTCATCACAATAATCTTGTGAATAGAGAGGGTTTCACACACATATGAATATGCATGTATACATAAAGAGACCAAATGTCTTATAAAACAGAAAGAGTTCATTCATTTGGCTCTAGCAACACTAAACACTGAGAATTGCAGTGGGAAAACATTGAGTATTTTATTATAAATGGCTCCATCCAGGAGAATGGAAAGCTAATGCTGAAAAGCCCAAACTTCCCAATGGTGTGTAGGTCACAGATTTTGTAGGGCAAAATCACCAGACACCTTGGGTTAGGAGTTCAGGATTATACTGGGAGCTGGGTGGTCAGAAGTGAGGTAAGAGTGATAAATAATTTCTTCATGTATTTTTTAAAAATTAATTACAGAGAGAAAGAAAGAGGGGGAGGGAGAAAAGAAGAGAGGGAGAGAGAGATTAATTGTTTCACTTATTTATACATTCATTGGTTGAGTCTTGTATGTGTCCTGACTGGGGATCAAACACACAACCTTGGGGTATTGGGATGAAGCTCTAACCAACTCAGCTATCCAGCCAGGTATTGAGGACAGTTCAAAGGGTAGCTCTGATGTCCCTCTGACTGTCTGGTTTAATGGGGAAATAATCAGGGGTTGTTCCACCAAAGGGTTCAGGACCTGAAACACAACTTAAGTCAAGATCTTAACTTTAGCCTGTCAGAAGGCAAGACTCTGTGGACATTAATCAGGTTAGGGCTACTGTCTTCTGCTGCCTTGAAGGTTATTCATTATCTGGGAGAAAGGCTAAGTCTCTGAGGGGTAGATACACAGAGATAGAGATATCATTTCTAGAACCAGTAGCTCAAATTGATACCATTCCTTCCACACAATTTCAGGTAGTCATTCACCTCTTTTAACCCATTCAAGAACTCTTCTGGGGGTCCTGGTATCCCAGTGAAAGAGTTAGCTAGCTAGCTTAATTAGGCAGGTTGAGGGAGCCATAGAGATAAGAGGGGTCTATGGGGGAAGGAATACATAATGGAGCCTTGAAGATGCCAGGGTGTTTATCTTACTTGTACAAAAAATAAAGAAATGCCATCAGACCTCTAGTTTATTATAAATCACAATAACACACAGTGACACTCTGTGTCTACAGATGACACAGCCAATGAGGATGAGCCATTATCTGGCCTGTGCAATTAAGACAGCCATAAAACAAAAGGTATCTCTGGCCTGAGCAATTAAAGTGACCATAAGTTAGGCCCAAAGTAGCCCTGACCTGAATAACTAGGAAGGCCATAAGATAAGGCTTTCTCTGCCAACACAACTTGGAGAGCTGTAAGATAAATCAAAAGTGATTCCAGACAACAAGATGAGGGGGAGAGAAAATGGAGGACACCATGTGGGCTTTGAGCTTTGGAAGCTAATTCTATGCAGCAGAATGACCAATTAAAAGAGGTCAGATTCTGACAAAGAACTGCAGCCTATTTAATGCCTCAAGACAAAGAAAGTAGCGGTCACCCTTCTCAGGGGCCCCTCTGTCCATCCAGGAGGGACAGAGTGGTAGGTCTAGAATTTAGGATTAGGTTTTAGAGGTAGTGTCTGCTTGTACTTTTCACTTTTGTCCGTGCCTTCATTCTCAGAATCCATCAGGACAAGAACCTGGGAATTTAGGGCCTTCCAGGTCAATTTTTGCATTTCACCAGTTTAAAAATCTCTGTTCATTACAGCCTGGGGAATTTCCATGAATTTTCTCTAAAGATTTGAAAAAAAGAGATGCTGAGGCTCTTTTAATTTGAAATAACACTTCAAATGTTCCACAGTAGTACCTCCTGTGAGACGCCCTGGAGTAGGAAAGCATGAGCTTCTGATATTGGAAAATTCACAAACTGAGTCAACCAAGAACTCTGTAAGCTGCCTAAAACAGCTCCCTGCTTTCCTGGTGGAATCCACAAAGTAGGTTGCCTGTGGTATTTTTTAAAATCATGTGGGGAATATTTGGAGGCTGGATCACAGACTACACATTAAAATGAGTCATGATGGTGACCTGCACTTGGAACCATAGAGAGACAGCCATGAGGGAAAGCAGAGCTTCTGCAAAGCAGCTCGTACATTCTGATATGTCATGCTCTCCGGATAGAAGTGAGGCACAAGGAGCCATGGGGGCAGCTCCTGGAGCTGCACTTTCACACTGCTTCCAGGTCTCTGGCTGTAGAAAGACTACCTTCAATTCTACTGGGAAGGGGACTCACTCTTATCTCCTCAGGCACAACAGAGCTGCTGTAAAATCAGACACCCCTGCTATTCTATGCCTTTTTCACTAACTCCATAAAGGAAGAAAAGTAGAAGTTAATGACATTTCATCTTATCTTTTATTTTTCCCAACTAACCTTATAAATTCTAACTTGTAATGGCTTTAGTTTGAATGTAACAAGCCAATCTATCTGATGCAGCATAAAAATGGACGAGTCCATGGTACTTTAATTATGATGGAAGGGCCAAGAAAAGTCCCTTAGTAACCCTTTTTATTATGTTAGATGTGAATAAAGCAAATACATACAAAATGAAATGGTTCTTTTGTTACCAAGGGAATGTTCTGGTGGGCAAAAAAGTGCAAACTGCACAATATGGATAATGATGCGGCATATCTCTTGATTATGTATTCCTTCCTTCAGAAGTTCATTTCATACCACTGCTTAACCACTGTGGGATCAAAGGTACAATACGCTGATGCTGGATGCTCTATAGATGACATTGGGCTGAAGACATCATAGACATAGAGGGCAAACTGTGTTTTTTTAAATCCTCACCCATTAATATTTTTCCCCATTGCTTTTTAGAGAGAGAGGGAGGGAGGGAGAGGGGAGTTAGAGAGAGGAGAGAAATATAGATTGGTTGTCTTCCACATGTGCCCCTATAGGGGCTGGGGAACTTGCAACGGAGGTACGTGCCCACAACCTGGAATCAAACCTAGGACCCTTCAGTCCCCAGGCCAACACTCTAAGCACTGAGAAAAACTGGCTAGTGCTGGCAAAAATTTTAAATGCTTTTAGTATTCTTTAAAAAATGGTCTTTTTTTTCTCCCACAGAGAACAAGAATCCTCTCCCAGGTCCTCCGAAATAACAACTCTGATGCTGTCCAAGCAGTATTTTCTTACTTGACTGCAGCAGAAATCTAAGTTTCTCCATTTCTCCTGAGTCCTGTGCTATTTATGAATGCAAATAAGAAACAGAACTTCCGCTCCCTAATTGCACCTGGCAGATAGTCAGAATGGCAGATTGGGAATATTCTTAGTAAATTCCTTAGACAGAGCCAAATACCCGACTCACAACAATTATAACTTCACTTTTGCCTCCACATACACCATCACCATTACTGTCATTCCCTGCAGCCGGAGGACATGCCTAAGCTGCCCAGATCATCTCTCATGCATACATCTTTACTTCCTAGCTTCATTCTTTTAGAAAATATGTGTTGGTAAATATACTCTGGGACTTTAAAGTCAGACCAGTTTAATATATTTCACCTATCACTTTGGGCAGGAAATACAATTATATGTTTCAGAATAGTTTCTCATAGTCACTATGAGATTGGTTTGGTGAAAAAGAACGCTGATTTTGATTCCTGGTTCTGCCAAGTGTGTGACTTTAGAAAAAAAACAACTTAAGCTGTTGAACTTACATTTTCTTTTCTGTGAAATGGAAGTGATAAAGTTTGTAATGCCTTCCTCAGAGTTATTGTAATGCCAAAAATTAGATTATATATATTAAAGTACTTGGTAAACTAAAATATGCTTTTTAAATAATAACATTATTTCTACAGTTCATAAATCCTTACTTCTACTGACAAAATAGATTAAATATTAAATTTACATCTGCCACTTGCAGCATTTTATATTTGTAAAATAGCACAAAAATTTCTTTTTTTTTAAATAATGTGTGTCTTTATCTTAATGCCAATTAACAGAAAGCAGCTGGTTAAAGCAGTGCTTGGGCAAGTCTATGAACAAAATCAGTGGAAGATCTAGATTTAGAATAATATTGTTTTTAGAATATATATATATCTGGTATTACTTATTTACTTTCATTATTTAAAAATTGTTATCATATTTCATAAATTAAAATAGATTAGTTTAATTGCCCTGGCCAGGAGGCTCGATTTATTGGAGCAATGCCATATACATACCACAAAAGGTGCAATTCTCAATCAGTACATATGTAGGTTGTTGGGAAATTGATCTATCTTTCTCACATTGATGTTGCTCTCTCTCTTTTACTTGCGCTCCCTTCCTTCTTCTCTAAAAATCAATGAAAACATATCCTTGGGTGAGGATTAAAAAATTGAGTAGTTAAGTCAAAAAAAATTTTTTTTACATAAGACCCCGGAACTTTAAAATCTTAGATGGTAATTTTCTTTCTTTGTTGTTGTGGTCAACATTCCAAGCAGAAAGTCAGTTTATTTTAATGATTAATTGGTAGCTATTTGTGCCTATCTGTGCCTATTTTGTTATCTATGAACTGAGAATAATATTATGTGTGCTGTGAAGACTAAGTGATGTAATAAAATTAAAATGCTTACAACTTTTCCAGAAACAAGTAGCATTCCTAAAAATATTACTACTTTGTATTAGTTGTCTTCATTCACTCCACTCATTGAATTATCATCTGATATGTGTTTAAGGTGCTGTTCTGAGGGTTTGGGATATAAAAGTTCAAACAATGAACAAAGAGTCCGACTCTCATGGAATTTGTATTCTAGTTTGAGGAGAGGAGAGACAGACAATAATCAGTAAGCATAATAAGAAAAGAGTTTCAAAGGACACAAACACCAGGGGGGCGAGGGCATGAGCAGAGGCATAAGTGTGGGGGAGGTGGCAATGAGGGGATAAGGACACATTTGTAATACCTTAATCAATAGAGAAAATTAATAAAAAAGAAAAGAGTTTGATAATTGCTATGGGAAAAGTGTAAGGAAAAGTAGGGGCAATCAGGTGTATTGAGGATTAGGAATGGGGAAATTAAATTTAACAGAGTAGTCATAGTGAGCCTAATGAAAAAGAGATGTATAAGGAACAACTTGAAGAAATGTGTTAGATAAGTACATATAGGGCAGAAGAAAGTTCCAAATAGAGGGAACCATCAGGGCAAAAATTCTAAAGCAGGAATAGGCCATTATATTCTATCTAATAAAAGAGTAATATGCAAATTACCATCACTCCACTATACTCACAAGCCATGCCCACCATCCAATCAGGAGCAAGTATGCAAATTAACCTCAAGCAAGATGAGTGTGGCCACAGAGTTAGCAGGGGGCTTGAGTTTCCCCAGCAATAGAGGAAGTCAAGATTTCCACATACCCTGGCAGACCGAGGCCTCCACACAAGGGTACAAAGTTTCAATTATAGAAGATAAATAAATCCCAGATACCAGGGCCTCTGCTTAGGTCACCAAGGGGCAAACTTTCACAGACCCTTTACCCAGGCTGCCCAAGCTCCAAGGGAACTCCAACCTTGTTCTGAGACACCCTTCAGGGCAAATCAGCTGGCCCCCTCCCATTCAGCAGGCCTCTATCCTATCTAATCAAAGAGTAATATGCAAATTAACTATCTCCAACACACAAGATGGCTGCCCCTATCAAAGATCCTGCCCCCATGTGGACACAAGATGGCCACCACAAGATGGACAGCAGGGGAGGGCAGTTGGGAGAGACCAGGCCTGCAAGGGAGGGCAGTTGGGGGTGATCAAGTCTGCAGGGTAGGGCAGTTAGGGTTGACCAGGCCAGCAGAGGAGAGAAGTTAGGGAGAATAGGCCTGCAGGGAAGTGCAATTGGGGGGGACCAGGCCTTCAGGGGAGGGCAGTTAAGGACAACAGGCTGATATGGAGCAGTTAGGCATCAATCAAGCTGGCAGGGGAGTGGTTAGTGATGATCAGACTGAGAGGCAGAAGCTGTTAGGGGCAATCAGGAAGGCAAGCAGGTGAGCAGTTGGGAGCCAGCAGTCCTGGATTGGAAAAGGGGTGTCCGACTGTCTGTTTAGGCCCAATCCAACTGGAATCTGGCCTAAATGGGCAGTTGGACATCCCTCAAGGGGTCCCATATTGGAGAGGATGCAGGTTGGGCTGAGGGACAACCCCCACCCCCCATGCATTAATTTCATGCACCAGGTCTCTAGTCTATAATAATAAAAGCATAATATGCTAATTAGACTAGACAACCAAATGACCTTCTGGACATCATTCTGAATGTCCTTCTTGATGAAGCTGTGGCAGTGCAGGTAGAGGCAGAGGTAGTTGGGGTGATCAGGCATTCTGCCAGGGTGGTTAGGGACGATCAGGCAGGTAGGCAGGTGAGCAGTTAGGAGTCAGTGGTACTGGATTGTGAGAAAAATGTCCGACTGCCAGGTTAGGCCCAATCCTGCAGGAAAACATCCAGCAGTTGGACATCTCCTAGGAGTCCCAGATTATGAGAGGGTATAGGCCCAGCTGAGGGATTACTGTCTCCACCTCCCACCCCCAGCACCCCATGCATGAATTTTGTGGACCAGGCCTCTAGGTTAAGCATATTATGGAAATCAATGTGACTAGAGCAGAGTGATAGGAGATGAAATCGGGGGGAAATTAAAGACAGTCTATGTACGACCATGTAAATCCCTGAGACAACCTGCACTTGGGAGCAACTAGAGGTTTCTAGAGAAGTAATAATGCCATCTGACTGATGTTTTTAATAAGATCAAACTGTCAGTTGTGTTCAGGATATGCAGGCAGGTGAGGGCAGACACAGGGAAACCAGTTAGAAAGCAATTAGAATGTCTGAGGTGAGAGATGATGGAGTAGGTTTGGTTCAGGGCACAGTAGTGGCAATGATGACAATATTTTAAGGGAAGCCAACAGGATCACCTTATAGAAAATAATATGTATGATGCCTTGCTTCAATTGCTATGCCACAGAAAGCTCCCAGAAATCATCACGGAAACATTTGATTGAGCTATAAAGGTCCTGAAGCTTTCAAAAGAAAGGTGGGAATTAAATACAAAGATTAATACAAGTTAGCTTCTATAAACAGCTTCTATATAGAAAACGATTGTTTAAAAAGAAGGTTTGATTATTTTGTGCAGGATAAAGTGGGCTAATATCCAATATTGACTTGGTGGCCCACTACTTCTGTTACTGCCAGGGAATAAAATAAAATATAGATGCAAACATAGGAGAAAAAAAGGCAAGTTCTATAGAGTTGAGCCAGTAGATTATTGATTCAGTGCAGAGTGTGCAAGCAAGTTACTTGGGTGTGAACTCTTGTTTTGCTTCTTACCAGCCTCAGTTTCTTTATGTGAAAAATGGGGATGATGATAAGAACAGTAAGAACTCAAAAGGTTGGTTTAAGAATTAGATACATTATTTTAGGAAAAGGGCTTTGAGTAGTGTCTAACGGTGGGTGTTTGGAGGGAGAGTTTTTATTTCATGTTGACCTTTTATTGCCCTTTTACACTATTATTTCTCAGCAAGTTTGCAAAAACACTAGGTTATTACAATGTAGGCTATCAGCCTCTGAAGGAATGAGTCATGATCAACAAACCCAAATGAATTTTATTCCAAATCCAGAATAACTTATTTTCTCTGAAATAGATACAACAAAGGGACCATATACTGTATACATGTCAGCAAGTATAAACACAGAGAAAAAGTACCAGAAAGCTAAAGGCAGCTGGATGACTTTAAGAACTGTTTTCACAGAGTTGTGGTAACCTGAGAAGTCACCATTTCCTCCTGTAGGGCTGCTTAAAAAGGAAGCAAGAATCCTAGTATCAGTCAGTAAAAATAATTTCTAGGTAGTGATGTGAGTACATAAAAACTATCATTCCCCCCTCACTTCCCACAAGATCTTTAGCACATGACAGTTTGCATCTCTTCTCCAATTACAAGACCCTCTCCATCCCGCTGCCTCTAGTACATGTTGTCATTTCCAGGATTTCAATTTATTTTATACTCCTTTTACTCATTATATTTGAGTTGACAGTTTCCTAGTTGCCTACTAATATTGAGGGCTACACATTCACCTCATTATTCATATACGCATGTCATATTTTAAAGTTTATTATTTCTTTGAGAGGAATATGTGATCAACTAATTAATTTCATGCATGAATGAATTTTAGTTAGGTCCATTTCAAGAAACTATTTTTCCCCAATTGTATCTAACTCTGGTCTCTTAAAAGGGCTCATTCTTTACTTTCAGTAATTAGGAAAGAAAGGAAAGAAAACAAAATAGGGGGTTAGGGGGTGGGGAATGCCCAGATAAGGAACATGTTTCTGCTCAATATCACTTAGTAAAGTGGGATTCAGAAACCATTGGAACTTGGGCCAAATTTGGAGCTGTCACTGAACTCAGTCAGATTCTCAACAGGAGACATTCAAATGGGCCATAATCACAGAGCCCAAAGTGATAAAAACAAACAAACAAACAACAACAACAAAAAAAAAACAGTTAGCTTCTTTAGATCATTAATCATTTTTTTCTGTAATTCTATTTTTTTCTCCTTATTTTTTTAAACCCACCCAAATATTTTTACTTTCTTTTGAAGTGCTCCCAAGCATTTCTTTTACTCTCCATACAATTACATTTTACTATGTGACCCTTTGCTCATCAGAATTTGGCATAGCTTGGAAAGTTTCAATTATTTTCCTGGGCTAAGAGGAACTCGGTTGAGAAGATAAACTATGAGATTTTAGCAATAATGATGTTGCCTTGCCTTGTTTAAGTACTGAATTAGTGTTTCAGAAAACAACAACAACAACACATCAATAACTTATAATAATATTTTTTGTAACAAAAAATCTGGCAGTCTTAGTTTATGATTTTTAGGCTAAATTTAAAACAAAGATATGTGCATACTACAAACTAATAAAATCATAAGGAGACATTAATATTATAAAAGAAAAATAAGCACTCAAATGTAAAATTGATTATAGTTATTCAATTGAGCTATTAGAAAACTTTAAAATAATGTTCATTGATATGATGCTCTGATTTAATAGGTTACCCATACATGTAATGTTTGTTTTTAAGCAAACATCATATCTTGTCAATTATTGGGAACATAAAACAATATTGCTAACAAAATTCTTCCTATAAGTACAGAAAAAAGAAGAGTTTCTCATTGGAGAAGCATTATCACATTTACTTGCATGAAAAGTAGTTTGAAAGTGACTCCAAACTTGGGAGAGAATTGCATATAAACCTACAGAGCAATATAGGAAAACCAATAAAGACATCTCTACTCCTTGAGAGATAAACAGATGCATCTTGTGATTGTTTCCTAAAAAGCTCATAAATTAAATTTGGAGGTATGTGTTGACAGTTTCAAACATCAGAAAAGCCATGGCCTTGTCTTGTAAAATCCAGTTTTAGTACTACTCATTGGGCCTTCATGTTTAGGAGAAGATAGCCTAAAGAGGAGTAGACAGGGAGGCATCTGCCTCCTTCCTTCTTATTAAAGAAAAATAATGTAATCATTTCAAGAATAATTTGAATAATATTTATTTAAAAAAACAGAGTATCTGAAGGCACTCTCTGCATATGGATATAGGTAGACAGGTATGTGTGTATGTCTTTCCATCTCTTTCTTTTTTCTAGATTATTTTAATTACTGGATCATGAGTTATAAATATAATTAACTACAAAATTTTAACATGAGCAGTCAACACATGATTATAATTCCTTTCCATATATTTGGAAGTCATTTGTATGGTTACATCAACTATGCCATCTGTTGGTTAAATTAGGCTCAAATAAGAATATGTTTTTGAAACTGACTTAATATGTGCAAGAATTATATAAAATGAAGATTCCAAACAAGGTGCTTCACAGTTCTTTCCTAAAAAAATACAAATTTTTGTATATTAGAACTAAGGAGCATAAGTCTTATTATATGTCTATGGTATGGTATTACTTGAAAAAAAATCTAGAATAGTTTAATAAGGTAATAACACAATATTAAAAGGTGGATAAATTTTTTATTAATGAAAAACACCATTGGGAAGAGTTGGCTAAAACGGTGACCAGCAGGAAGATAGAGACGGAGAGTGTGTGAGAGAATGAGGGAGCAATAGAGGTGTGTGTGTGTGTGTACGTGTGTGTGTGTGTGTGTGTGTGTGAAAGTGAAATAGGGACAGTTAGACCCTGCAGTTCTACCAGAGGGTTGCCAATCCGGGCAGTCTTAGATGGCAAAACCCCACTGCCACTGCAAACACTCCAGGGAGGACCCAGTGGCACAGAGACCACACCATCTTGAAGAACAGAACTGCTTGAGACTAGAATCATAGCCTCACCAACACCCAGTTTGGTCTCAGAAGCAAACCAGGACCCTACAGCCACACTGGCAAAAGACCTGCGATCACTACTGCAGACCCAGGGACACCAAGACTCCAGGCACCCGGCCACAGATTTCTATGAGTCACAAAGCCAGTCTTCCTCCCCCCGCCATTTATGGCAGTGACATAGAAACTATCAGACCCCACCCGCACAAAAATGCTTTCTGCACACATAAAGCAGCGGCAACTCTGCCTGATGTTGAGCGTTGGTGTCAGACACGGGAAGTTTGTTTCCCACAACTAGGCTTGGGCCCAGGCAGGGAGACAGCCCTGAATTTGAGCTTGGACTTGTGAACTCAGGGAATTTGTTTCCCGCAACTTGTCTCCATGCCCAGTCAGGGAAACTGAGCTGAATTTGAGCCTCTCTGCTCATCCCTAAGGCGGTAGTTTTCTGTGACCATATCCCGTGCCCATACAGGGCAGGGAGACAATGCTGAACTTCAGCCTGGACTTACAAACTTGGGTAATTTGTTTCCCACAACTAGTCTCCATGCCCAGACAGAAGGCAGTCCTGAATTTGAGCATAGGCCTACAACCTTGGGGAGATTGTTTTCTGCTACCAGATCCTGTGCCCATGCAGAGAGAGAGAGCACTGAATTTGAGCCTGCGGGTGCAAACCTGGGGAGTTTGTTTCCCTTGACCAGACCCTGCTCCATAGCAGAGAGGCTGCACTGAATTTGAGCCTGGATATGTGGACATGGGGAGTTTGTTTTCCACCCGTGTGACCAGACCCGACATACATACTAAATGGCAGTGCCACCTGACTTTGATTCAAGGCAAGTGCACACAGAAGGCTGTTTACTGCAGGACAGAAGTGGACTTCTTGCCAACACAGTGAGACTGTGCAACCTGGTCTTCAAAGCAGATCAGGGACCCTGAATCTCCACACAAGAGACAGCAATGAGCACCAGTGACGAGACTCTGTTCCTCATTGCATACACCTGGGATCCCTGATTCCTAGTACATTCACACTAAGAGCCAGTAACTCCAATTCTTAGAGCATGTGCACACAGGGACTCTGATTCTCAGTATGAGGTAGCACCAAGCAACAAAGACTCTGATAATCAATTCTCAGCATGGATACAGGTAGTCTCTGACACCTGACATGCAATAGGGGACTTTGATTTTTGGCACACACCAGTGGGTTCTCTGTATCAATGTGGTACAGGTAGGGTCCCTGATTCTAGGTACACACATGAGGCCACACTAAGCTTCTGTGACTCTGACCCAGGGCGAGAGTGGCTCCCACTAACCCACAGCAACTGCATGTTTTGGTGTCAGAGATCTTCTTAGGGGGTGCAAAACTTCCACTGCACACAGCCCAGGCCCCCACAACTTGACATTTGAACCTTCTGGTGATAGCCAGCATGGGGAGACAATGATGCAATTCCAAGAGGAAAGAAAAGGAGGAACTGCCAAGAAAGGAATTAAGTGAAACAGAAGTATGCAACATGACAGAAAAAGAATTCAGAGAAATGGTCATACAATTCATACACCAGATGGATAAAAAATCAACAATCTATGCAAAAATCAGGAAGAAATAAAAAATATAACTATAATCAAAAACACCATGGAAGGCTTCAACAGTAGACTAGAAGAGGCAGAGGACTGATCAACAAATCAACAAATGACAAATGTTGATGAGGATGCAGAGAAAAAGGAACCTTCATGCACTGCTGGTGGGAATAAACATTTGTGCAGCCACTGTGGAGAACAGTATGTAGTTTCCTCAAAAAACTAAAAATGGAACTTCTATTTGACCCATTAATCCCACTCCTAAAAATATATCCCAAGAAGCTAGAAATACCAATCGAAAAGAATATATGCACCCTATTTTCATAGTAACACAATTCACCATAGCTAAAATTTGGAAACAGCCTAAGTGCCCATCGACAGATGAGTAGATTAAAAAAAAACTCTGGTACATCTATGTAATGGAATACTATGTTGTGCTAAAAAAGAAGGAATTCATACCGTTTGCAACAACATGGATGGAATTGGAGAGCATTATGCTAAGTGAAATAAGCCAGTCAGAGAAAGATAAATACCACATGATCTCACTCATCTATGGGAAATAATGAACAACATAAACTAATGATCAAAAACATGTCCAGAGACAGGGAAGCATCAATCAGACTATCAAACCTCAGAGGGAAGGTAGGGGAGGGTGTGGGTAAGGGGAGAGATCAACCAAAGGACTTATTTGCATGCATATAATCCTAAGCAGTAGACACAGACAATAGTGGAATGAGGGCAGGAATTGGGGTGGGGTGGGAAGGTAATGGGGGGGGATGAGGATAAATATGTAATATCTTAACCAATAAATAAATTAAAATGTAAACAAAAATAAAAATAAATAAAAACTGCTTTGAAATTTATACGAAAATTGTAATAAAGTACCATTTAAAACAGCAAAGCAACTCACTCAGCAAATTTCTACAAAAATATTTGGAAGCATTACAAAGAAAATTATTAAAATATAGTAAGGGACATAAGTGTTTCTACAATGAAAAAATATATTTTTGGCAAGAAAATCATCACTGTAAATACAGAACTTTGTAATTTTATCTGTCAGTGAGATAAAATTCATGACTGGAGAGTGATTCCAGAGTTCATTCAGAAGTGTTCATTTGGGAGAAGTCAGGCAATTCTGAAAAAAGATAACTTTTCATTATTTCTCTCTCTTTGTTTTAGTAAGACACACTGTAGAGCCTTAGGAATTAAAGGAGTGTGATAATTCAAGTGCTATAGATGGGATAATGGAACATACTTCAAATATAAAAAGCAATGGATTTAAATATAAAAATTAAAGCCAAAATTGTAGGAAAATCTATTTGGAGTTTTTAAGATAGAAATCAGATTGGGAATATCTTTCTAATATATCACTAAAGCCAGAAAGTACAGGAACTTTAATAGACTTATTTACAAAGCAAATAAGTAGCAACTAACTTCTCTATGGCAAAAATATATTCATAATTAAAAATGACACTTTTATATTTTAAATTAATTAATACACTTTAGAAATATATGCTCATTTGTATCTAGTATTGTTCAAAGTATGGAGAGTGGTTACTTTATACACTGGTCGTGGGACCATAAACTGTTTTTACAATTTCTGAGGTAATATGACAATATACATCAAAAGTCTTAAAATATGCAAACTGTTGACTCCATATTTCCAAATCTAATAAATTCTTTTGCAAATAGACATAAAAACAGGTGCTGTCTGTGTCACAAAGAGGTTCCCTGAGCAACATAGAGGTTGGAGCAGTCACAAACCAGAGGGCCACAGATGACTCAAAAAATGTGTTTGTTTTATTTTAAATGTAAACCAATATTTAAATTTTGAATGTTTCACATAGAAATTATGGGTTCCTGATCTTCCTGAAAATTCGGAAGATTTGGCATACTGGGGCTTGACATGCCCTTGACCATGGGCAGTTAAAACTAAGTAATGGCTCCCACTTTGAGATAGGGTTTGTGCTGGCAGCTTCACCCCCAACCTCTACTACTTCTATACTTAGTTAATGAATTTATTTATCCCCACTTGGCGTCTGGATTTGCAGTTCCCAAGATAAGGCATTTGCCAATCAACCAAAGAAAGACAATTAAATCCCAGCTCACTTACCGGCAAATGTGTGATACACTGTAGATTTGTACAGAAGGACTTTATTTTTACATTTATGATTCTTCTTTGGTCCCAGGTCGCAGGTCACTGACTTCTCCAGCGGTTTTATGATCTTATATGATCTTATATTGCCTAATCCAAACGGGTTTACTTTTTAGTTAGGGGCCTGGAATTCTGAAGAGAAGACCTTATAGACTTCACTGGTTAGTGTAACCTTCAGCTTATCAAATGCATTGCCTCCCTCTGTCATGAAAGTTCCTGGCTCACCTCATCAGATACTTTTCTAATTATTTTCCTTCATTTCATTATAGATTTGCTTTGGATGGAGACCAGATCTATTAACTCTCCATTTCTTCAGGAGCACCGGCAAGTTTCAGTCTGCCACTGCTTCTCCTTGAGCTATGAGCTTCTATGCTGGAGATTTTTTTCCCCAAAATAGTAACAGAGCCCGATTTATATTGGAAATCTGTCAAATTGCATTAAACAGTTCTTGATTGAATTAGCAGTTTCCAAGCCTCTTTCTCACAGCTGTCACAGAGAAGAACTGCACAATCTGTTCAGCTGGTTCCAGGCAGGTGTTTTTGTCTTAACAAAAGTTCCTTCTTTATACCAGCTTGTCTGGAGATTGGAGTTTTCCTTAGGAGGATTATGAGAGGAAATCAAGGAGAAGCATTGGCTTTTCACACCAACAATTTCACTTAGTGTTTATCAGATAACACAAACCCTGTGAGTTACCTGCTTCATAGCTCAGCAAAACTAAAACTATGGTTCCTGTTCTGTAGGGTGCCTGAGTTCCATAAAATGAGATACTTTTAAAAGAGACATGTAAGTTAATAGAAAGGCCTAATATTTAATTAAGCATCAGAGTTCTGAGTTAGTATTTATATCTTCCAGTTTGATAATGGCTCATAAAGATATTTTGGGGAAATAATATTATCGTAAAGAATTGGACTTCGATGCTGAAATAGAATTAAGGAGGAAAAACAACTTATTTCACACATAAGGGAAAGTATGCCATAGGAAGTTAAGGAACATGCTAACAGACACACAGAGGCTAATGGGAGGGTCAGGATAAGAGTTCTAACACTATGCATTTGGGTCATCATATAAATGATGCATCATGTAAAGTGTAAAACTCCTGTCTTCTAAAAGCCTTAAATCAAGAAAGGACCATCAGACATATACTGTAAACACACACATACACACACACACACACACACACACTCACACAAACTGAAATAAACACCCTCTTTCAGATTAACAAGCTCTGGTGAGAAGGTGTTAACCAACAAATTCCGATGTGTCCATCAGAATCACTCGCAGGAAAAAAACAAGGCAATTCAAAAGTAAGTGAAAAGTTAACTTTGGAAGAAGTAGCTTAGAAATAAAAGTGATCATTAGTTGTGAAAAAATAAAAGCAAAACAGTAGATTTAGCATTTGAGTAGTGGCAGTTTCTACTTGTTGAGATCGGTGAGTTTGAATGTGAAGTATTCTTTTAGGTCAGTTTCTGTGGGCTGAGAAGGTTTTAGGAGGAGCCAAAATTAAGTGGAGGATGTGGGAAGATCAAAAGAAAGGAACCCAGCTACTGAGGCTCTAATGGACTTGACCAATTACATGACCAAAGACATGACCAATAGATATATAAAAAGATGCTAAAGTCACTAACCATCAGAAAAATGAAAAGTAAAATCAGAATGAAATATGACCTTATACCTGTCAGAGGGCTATAATCAATAAATCAACAAACAACAAATGTTGGAGAGGATGTGGGGAAAATGTTACTCGATTGCACCGTTAGTGGGGATTCAGATTGGGGCAGCCACTATGAAAAGCAGCATGGCTGTACCACAAAAAAATTAAAAATGGAATTGCCTTATGACCCAACGATCCCACTTCTAGGTATATTCTTGAGGAAACCCAAAACACTGATTTGAAAAAAATATATGCACTCTAATTTAAAAATATATATTTTATTGATTTTTTTTTTTACAGAGAGGAAGGGAGGAGGATAGAGAGTTAGAAACATTGATGAGAGAGAGACATCGATTAGCCACCTTCTGCACGACCCCTACTGGGGATGTGCCCACAACCAAGGTCCATGCCCTTGACAGGAATCCAACCCGGGACCCTTCAGTCCACAGGCTGACGCTCTATCCACTGAGCCAAACTGGTTTCGGCTGCACTCTAATTTTATTGCAGCATTATAATTGCCAAGATATGGAAGCAACCCAAATACCCATAAATAGGCAAATGGGTAAAAAA
>PVJN01013870.1:0-47893 GCA_004026805.1 Lasiurus borealis | reverse complement strand
CCTTCCCTTCCCTTCCCTTCTCTTCTCTTCTCTTCTCTTCTCTTCTCTTCTCTTCTCTTCTCTTCTCTTCTCTTCTCTTCTCTTCTCTCTCTCTCTCTCTCTCTCTCTCTCTCTCTCTCCCCACTCCCTTCCTCTCTTCTTTTATTTCCCCAGGTGGGGTTGAAAAAAGAGAGAGTACAGGATAGACTTCACTTCTTTCTTAATTTCACTGAAGAAAACAAGCACAGGTATGATGATAAACAGCGATGGCCCTTCATCCTTGGTGTGAGCGAGGCCACTGGGCGAAGCGAGGACTGTCACACGCCAACTGGCTGCCACCAAGTGTCACCGGCCATGGCAATACCATGGGAAGCCAGAAATTCTGGTCCCTCTAGCATGCCCACTCTCATGCTAGCCAATGAACCTGCTCTTAGGATTGGGAATGTGGTCTAATCCCCTAACAGCAAGACTCCTTTCACTGTAAATACTGACAACTAACCCAATACAGTGGTACCTCGAGATACGAGTGCCCTAACATACGAGATTTTTGAGATACCAGCCGTCAAGCGAGCGATTTTTGCTTTGAAACACGAGCAACATTTGAGATAGGAGTCATCTCGCGGAACGGCCGGATGCACACGACCCACCAATTTACCGCGACTCGAGCGTCTCATAGTTTCCCACGCCTCAAGGTTACGGAACAAATTAAACTCGTATCTCGAGGTACCACTGTACCTTTAAACCCTCTCAGGCCCACTCTGTGGAAGCCAAATGGTGGTGTTCATGCTTTCGCACTAGGAGGTTTTCCCCAGGGGTCACTCCACACAGGTCAGAAGGACTGGTCATGGCGGCAAGAACAGGCGGCCAAACCCAGGGCTCACGGTTCAAACCTGTGCCCAGGCCCACCCCTCGCTCATCTCGCACCCTCGCCTGACGTTCCACAGACACGCGGGGGGGGCCGTCCCTTCCTCAGACACTCGGCACATGTCTGGACACAGCAGAGCGGCTCAGAGAGCTCCTCTCCCTGTTTCCTCCCAACCAGTTGCGTTTCTGTTCCCGATGTCCTCAGCCTGGAGCGTTTGCCAGGATAGAGGGTTTAGACCCTTCCTGCTGACCTGGGAGGTTAGACGGTCAAGTCCAAGGTCAAACAGCAGGATACCGTGATGAGACAGGAGGAGATCCCCATGGGGGTGGGAAGAATAGACACGTTGGGAACCCAGGGAAGGCCAGCCAGGTGTCCACAAAAGGTGGGATCTGTCTGTCAATGGAGTCAGATCCAGTAAGTGAAGGATCTGTACATACCATTGAGCCACGTTCAGCCACCCTACCGTGTCCCCACCCAGCATATCTGGACGCTCAAGCCGTGAGGATGAAACCGGAAAACAACCTGAGGAAGGGAGCTAGGTGCTGCTCATCAATTCCTAGACGGCCAGTCATGGGAACCCCAGAAGGCGAGGGCGCACAGCTGGACCCAGATCAAAGGCACAACCCCCTCTACAGCCTGCGTGTCCTCTCCACGTTAGACACTGGAGGCTGGAAGAGAGAGACGCGCACGGGCGTGGGACGAGGCTGAGCCTGGAAGGAACCTGGAAGTGGTGAGCAAGGCCACGTCCAAGAAGAAGCACGTGACCGCACCGCACTATCTGCGGATGCTCTTGCCCACGCGCTCCTCTCTCTGCAGGAGGAGGCTGAGTCGCAGGGCGCCTGCCTCGTACCGAACGCTCGATGCTTTCTGCAGGGCTGAAGTGAAATGGAAAAGCCAGCAGCGCTTCCTGTAGCCACCCCTCCTCCCGTGACTAGAAACGGGGCACAGCTACCGAGGTGGCGAGTTGACTCAAAACTCGCATCTCATTTATGATCCTGAACCACACCTGGTGGATCTGCTTCCAACGTGACTGCAGACGCACTTCCTAAGACACCCCCTTCCTCTGGCAGGAACTCCCCGAGGTGGGAGAGCATGGGTCAGTCGGAGGTGTTTCCTATGCCCACCCCATCCTCCTGCTCCTTTTCCCTGCCGCCCCCTTTCCTCTTTAGGAAAATAAGACTTTCTGAAAACCTCTTAACTGATTCTAGGGGAACTCTGGGTAAAAGCACTTTCTGAGCTCCTCCCATCTTCTGGCTCCTCACCTGTCCGGGCACCCACCCAATACCCAGGGATCCTCACTGCTGAGCTGCAGGCACCTGCGAATGGAGAATAAACCCCTTTCCCTCATCTTCCCTGGAAGGTGACGCGTGCTGCTCACTCCCACAGAGGACAGTGAAATTCATCTCCACGTGCGAGCTAAAGAGAGCAAGAGGTGCCCAAGACCAGGTAGGAGCCAATGACTGTAGAGCTGGCTGGTCCCTGTCCCTGGAAGTTCCTCAAGAGTCGATTAGATGGTCCCTGGTTGGCCATGACCCTCTTATTTAGGTCCTTGTTTTTTTTTCTTAGAACCCGGAGAAAGGCCAGAAATAAACCACTATTTCTCAGGAATTGAGAGTTTCTGCTAGGGGTGTAGCAGGAACTCATTCCGGGACTCAGAAGCCTGTACATGGAAGTAAAATCCTGAGATAAAGTGGACCCTGAGCATAGAAGGAGCTGGAGCAGCTAGAGTCAGTTCCAATGTCATGGCCACAGTATGTTTTCTGTTACTTTGGGGTGATGATCACAGTTTTCACACTATGGGGAGGTCGCAGAAAAGGCTGGGAAGTGCCTATGACATTGACTCACTCTGTGATTTGACATTTGCCCTGACAGTGTTCCCTTATCAGATAACCCCCCGCTGACCTCACGGCATTTTCATATCCTCAAAAAGTAAGCTGTGTGGCTGCGAGAAAAGGCTTCCCAAACAGGAATTTAAAATGTAATATACTGACTCCCGGGACAGACAAAGTCCTTCTCTGTGAAGATGCTTTAACTAGTCTGTGCTCTCCTAATTTACCCTAAAAATAATGTCCATCTTTTTTAAGTAATGGTGGCAGGAGCAATTAAACTTATATTGTAGAACTTAAGATCCACTCCCTTAACTGGAATGTGATACCAGGTTGTCCTTTCTCCCTCGTGATTCTTGCATAGCATTGTCCTGCCACTTGAAGGCAATCATTACTTGGTCTCCTATCATCAGCTGTCTGTGCTATCTTCTCTTTACCAAAGAGAGAATCTACCCAGTAATATACCAAAACATCACTTCTGACCTTGGGGAGACTTCTTATATTCAACTAGAGGCCCGGTGCACGAGATTCATGCATGGTGGGGGGTGTCCCTCAGCCCAGCCTGCACCCTCTCCAATCTGGGATCCCTTTCACAATCCAGACTGCTGGCTCCCAACTGCTCGCCTGTCTGCCTTCCTGATTGCCCCTAATTGCTTCTGCCTGTCAGCCTCATCACCCCCTAATCACTCCCCTGCCAGCCTGATTGATGCCTAACTGCTTCCCTGCTGGCCTGATTGGCCACAACTGCCCACCCTTGTAGGCTTGGTTCCTCCCAACTGCCCTCCCCTGCTGGCCATCTTTGACCACATGGGGAAAGCCATCTTGTGTGTTGGAATGACAATCAATTTGCATATTACTCTTTTATTAGATAGGATAGAGGCCTGGTGCATGAGTGGGGGCTGGCTGGTTTGCCCTGAAGGGTGCCCCAATCAGAGTGGGGGTTCTTTTAGGGTGTAGTTCAGCCTGGGTGAGGGGCCTGGGGTGGTTTGCAGGCTGGCCACGCCCCCAGGCGACCCAAGGGGAGGCCCTGGTATCTGGAATTTATTTATCTTCTATTACTGAAACTTTGTAGCCTTGATCAGAGGCCAGGGCAGGCCAGGGTGGGCAAAAAGCTTGGCTTCCTCCATTGCCAGGGAAACCCAAGCCTCCTGCTAGCTCCATGGCCGCAGCCATCTTGGTTGGGTTAATTTGCATACTCGCTCCTGATTGGCTGGTAGGCATGGCTTGTGGGCATTAGCAGAGGTACAGTTAATTTGCATGTTTCTCTTTTATCAGAGTAGATTGTTTAATGAAATGTACATCCTTGTGGAAATAGATTTTGCAAAGATATCTTTCACTAAGTTTTTTAAAATGTAAAGTGCTGCTATCTTATCATTTTCAGTAAAATGTTGCTTATGGCTGTTTACTTGTCAAAGAAAAACAACAAAAACCACTGGAGCCACTGGGCTGCCATCTCCCTGTAGACTTGAGGGCAGAAAATAATCATTTTGTTTGCAAGCAGTTGCTCTTAACAACTCTTAAACAAATAATACACATGGAAATGTACAAAGGTTACACACATGTGTGGTGAAAAGCAAGTTTCCATCCCGGTGCTGCCTGCCAGTCCCACCATGCTCCCCAAAGTAGTCAACTGCTGTGACTCATTTCTTCATTATCCTTCCAGGGAGGATGCTTGACAAACACCCCCCCTCTCAGTTTTACACAGATTGAAAATGACTTAAAACATTGATTTTAACACGATAAAGTCCATGTGAGTCACCCAGGGATCTTACTAAACTGTAGACTCTGACTCAGTAAATCTTTTGTCCTGAGTCCCGCTGAGACCCTGAATTTCTATTCCCAGGTGAGGCTAAGGCTGCTGGTCCATGGAGCACACATTGAGTAACAGTTAGCATGTTGAAAACTATATTAATATGTGTTGGGAGGAATGTGAGTTCATACATGTTTTCTGGAAAGAAATCTTACATTTGTTAATAGTCTAAATACTTGAAGTCTTCAACCCAACAATCTCATTCTTGAACATCAGTGGAAATAGATGGAGAAAAATGGCCCCTTCTAGAGGAAATGACTGAGTTAATTAGGATATATGCAGATCGTGAGACACTATGTCAATATTAAAAAAAAAATTTAAAAAGATGAAAAAATAAACAAAAAAAAAAGGAAAAAATATACAGAGAGAGAGAAACTTCAGAGAGAAGTAGTTGATTTAGAGACATTTCTACAAGGTATAATGAGTGAGTAAAGCCAGATTCAGGAAAGTATTAAATGATTCCATTTTTTTTTAAATAAAAGACAAAAAACTACATGCATATGTTTGCGTGTGCCATATGTTCTTTGTGTATATACATGTGTGTGTGTGGTGCTATATATTATTCTACATGCATGTAGAAAAATATGGGAAGACACACACTAAGTTATTTGCCTGGACTTAGGTGGCAGGATGTGATTGTGAGTGAAAAGAGCAAAAAAATACCAAAGTGAGGGGACAATTGTGTTAAAATAGCATGTATGACAGTATTATTGTATATATCTAAGTAATATTTATACATAAAGGGAAATTGGAAAACCCCCTATTTTTATATTAAACAAACACCTATGTATGACATAAAAAACAAACTATACATATATTTTAAGATAAAATGTGAGACACCCCTCCCCCCAATGTTCTCAGAACATGATCTTCCTCTCTTAACTTCCTTATAATGACTTTGGTATGAATGTGTGAGAATCCATGCTTAGCTCATTGGTGCCTACATGCTACCTCCTAGATTGGTTGTTTTCAGCAGGAAAAAAAAACGAAATCAGAGTGAATATGGGTATCTCAGTAATGGCCAGGGAAGGACAGGATTTGGGGTCCCCCAAATCAATTGCTCATAAGGGTAGGCACCATAACTGTGATTGAATCCCCTGCCCCCACCCCCCAGGTCCTCATTGAGAGGTATCGTCCTTTAGGCAGCTCAGTAATCACCACCTGTCTGCAACCGCTCTCTTCAAAGCTTGTTTTCCCCCCTGAAGAAATAAACACCAAGTTAACAGTATTTACCCCACATCACGGGAAAGAATGTAGGGCAGATGACCCAAGTACGTGAAATGCACGGAATTTAAAATCCTTTTATCTGCAGAGTTAAGAAACATTATTTTTTCCTCCCCACCACTTACCCACATCTGAGCACAATCAGACACTTAAAATACACACACAGCAGAACAGCTAGAAAAAAAAAATACAACCACACTTGCATTTTTTTTTTAACTTTCAGATAATATCAAAGATTGTTTCTAAGCCACAGTCCTGGTTTTGCAGTCCGAAGCAATGCTAGACCCATTTCAGAAATGGAGCACGATCTAGGTAGGTTTCCAGCTCCTTCTCCTTTTACAATACAGATTTTAATTGGACTTCCGTGGCAAAGTTATCCAACCTAATATATATATATATAATCTAATACATTCCATTACGTCACTCAAAATGCTTATTTTTATGGGAAATGGAAAAGTAGGAGATATCTAGATGTCCAGATATCCAAAACATCTGCTGTGTGCTTCCTTCTTTTCTGAGACGTTTCTTTCCCAAAGGAGCAAGTTCAACGATGAAAGAGAACAGACCATCTTCCCTGTCTCATTTTTTCTTGTCACCTTCATTAACTTTTCTCACAACAGCGTCGGAGGTTAACATATTGTTTACTTGTGGTTTGTTAAGGCGGGTCGGAAAGAGCCGGCGTTCTCGGGGCTTCTGGTGCCAACCAGATGTAAACATTTAGTCTTCCTGGGCAGATAGCATCACGTCCCTCTCACCTCCACCAAGTAGACAAACCTGTGTGAATAAGATGGTGGGGGCATCACCAAGGCAACTGGAAAAACTATAACCTCTGACCCCTCAGAACCTCCCCTTCCGGACAAATATTGAACTGGCACTGGGCAGTCAGTGTTCAGCCCCACCTTCCCTGTCGAGGCAGCAGCCTCTCTGGGATAAGAAGGCACCAGGGAGATGATGTCCATCTTGCCTCCTCCCAGGGTGACGTAAGGTGATAAGGCCCATTGGAAATTCAGACCTGCCGCTGGTTCCCGGAAGGCAGCTAAACAGTCCTGCAGGGTGATGTAGGGGGATCTGTGGATAGGGAGGGACACCCAGGAAAGACATAGACAAAACACCAATGTCTTGTGTTTTGGCTGTTTGACTGCCCCCACCCCCCTCATACACACACACACATCCCTCATAACTTCGTAGCATGGTAGATACTAATCGTCTGATTTAATAGGGAATCCTTTCTGAGTTCAGGATGAGAGTAAGCAAAATAATACTCTCTCAGCAGTATAATCCTACTGGTTACAAATATGAAAGGCATGTGTGTATAGGAACGAGGGTGAAAAAAGGACATCCTGATGTGAGGCCGTTTTCCACACAAGTTAGCCTCTCTGAAGCTGACATGAACCTTACAATGAATGTCATCTTGAGTCGGTGAACTGTGTGAAATAAGAACAATATCAAATTCACATATAAAAATGTTGCTGATTCCAAAGCAATTGTAAGTAAAGTAAGTTCTTCTCTTTGTATGAACCACATCCCGCGTGGCTCAGGGTTTGGGATCTGGAGAAAGGCCACGTGCAAATGACAGAGACAAGACAAGAAATAATAATTTGGAAATTGGGGGGTCAGGTGAAAGTTCAACTCAAAAGGAAGGACTTCACTGGTGCCCAGGCCTTGCCAATCTTTTATTCAATTTTGAATACACATATAGCCCTTAGTCAGGCAGGCAATTCCGGTAACAGACAGACTATCTTAAAGGTCAGTAAATATTAGTAAAGATTTACTCTGAGACTATTTGGTCAGGAAATTGCTTGAGCCACCATTATTTCCACTAAACAAGCAGTGCATAGCTCTGGCCCTTGCCAGGGCTCAAGGTTCACCAACATTCTGGGCTCCTTGTTTACATTTCTCTGATACTGAAGACAATGGGTAGCTTCCAACATTTCTTCATCACACCTTCTTGGGTTTTTTGTTTTATTTTTAAACCATGTATTGATCAATAAAGTATTTTATTTATTGACTAGAGGCCTGATGCACAAAAATGCATGCAAGAGCAGGCCTTCCTTACCCCAGCTTCTGGCACCTGCTTTCCCTCTGGCACCCAGGACCCAGCCTGCTTCCCTCAGGCTGCCCACAGGCACCCGGGACCCAGGCTGGCTTCTTTCCAGCCTGACTTTGTCAGGAAGACGTCCAGAAGACGCCTGGTCTAATTAACATATTACCCTTTTATTATTATACATGATTACTAATTAAGCATCCCTCTAGGTTGCCTAACTTATCAGAATGCTGGAATATCTGGTGCCATAACAATGACACTTTGCTTTAAAGGTAATTACTTACTGTTACTGTGGCTGTCAATTCCATTGGATGGATGGCACCTCATATTGCATCACTGTGGAAGGAGGGCTCTGTCACTCTACCTTTTTCCCTTTTGTTTTCAAATATTACATAGCTTTTTATTGTGAAAAAAATGAACTCCTGCTTACACAAGTAGGATCATGCTTAGCAGGGCACTGACCTGACCTAGTTTGACGGGAATGCGTTGCCCAATTGCAAATCACTTACCAACACTGGCTGACCTATTTCCAATGCTATAAGGCTTCTCTGAAACATTTAGTGAGAGGGAACATGACTTAAAATCATTATGGACATACTCCTTCAATCAGGCAGGAGCAAAATTACAGAAAATGCTACCGCAAAATCCTATTCTACCCTGCTCTTCAGATGGAGACGTCTTTTTCCAGGTTCCCCTTTTTTCTCTTTAAGTGTTCTTAATGACTTATGAAGAATTATCCATAAGAACCAAACTGCCCCCTTCGTCAGCTCTTATCTCATCTAAAGTGACCAGTTTGATTCATCTGACTAGATTGATGACTCATGTTTGAATGAATCATTTTGAACCTCTAGATTAAAGGCTGTTTTGAGGACCGGATCAAATTATCTGGAAGTTTTTCTTTTGCACGGGGAGAGGGGTGAGGCTGTCTCATGCAAAATATTACCTGGAGGTCACTTTTTTTTTTATGCTGACCCTTCTGTACATAAAATATTCTATTTAGGACACATGGAAATACACCTCAAACTGGCACAAGATTAAGCTTTTGGAGGGTTTAGTGTCTGCAAGTTCTAGAATCATCCAGATTTAAAAAAAAAATTCTATCCATCCATTTTCATTAAATAATTGCCAAGGTGCTAATTGCGTGTATTTCGGGTGTTCTCTTATTGGGGAAATGTTTTTAACACCTATAAACCACAAGCAGAGTGTTAAACAGAGCTTTTTGTTCCCATAATTTGTTCAAGAGCAATTTGCGTCCGTAAGCAAAAATTAATATCATCGTGGTTCTGGCCCAAGGTGCTGAGTTAGAGCCGTTGGTAGCAGGTCTATTGAAAGAAAGGGGTTCGGGTACACTGGATTTCAGACCCCAAACAGAAGAGGAAGGTGCAGACTCCTTTTCATTTCTATGCAAAATTGGCTCATGGTTTTTACTTTGTTTTTTATTGCCTGGAAAATAAGATCTAATCCTACTCCTTTGGAGTTAGTCTCAGAACACAGCCCTACTTCAAAGTGGCTAAGACAAAAATCAACTTCTGGTGCATCACAAAAATAAAAGCCAGGGTGTCAAAATAGAACTATTGTCTAACCCATGTAAACAGGAAAACCTAATCTCTCTAAAGTTTCCTACCTGAACACCTTTTTTTTTGTTGTTCAGCAAGCAAGTTGGTAAATCATCAAGAAACACCAAGACGGTGCCTGCAATGGAGAGAGAAGACATTGCTTCTTTGATATCGTCACTCACAGCAAGATAACCGAGATGGGCATAGCTGCAGCCAGCTTGAACTGGGCCAATCATGTGCCATCTGTGCCCAGAAAAAGGGAAGAGGCCAAAGAAGAAGGAAGATGGGTGAAGAAAGCATGCTTAGAACTAGGACTTGTCTTGTTGAGAATCACAATAAGAACTGGGAGGGCATGTTAAGCTTGGTTGATAAATGAATTCAATCTTCTCTTTAAACTTGAAATCGACTCATGTACAATTCAAATAAGAAGCTACTTTGTCCCAGAGAACCGGAATTGTTCTTCAGTGTCTTCATGGAAGGTGTGTATTTTCCAAATTTTAGCAAATGTGGTAGCGCTTTCAAGAAAAGTCATGGCTGACAGATATTTCTGGCATCCCAAATCCCATTCATTCTGTGATCTCAGACTAAGCAGGAGCAGAACATCAACAGACATCAAGAACCCTGCCCATAGGACCTGAGATTTGCCTATGACCGAGCAATGGTCTCCACGTATGTGAAGGCCTCTTCTTAACACCCATGCAAAGCAATTCTTGATGTTTACTGACCTCGGCAAAGAAAACTGAGCCTAAATCGCTGCATGAAGAAATTAACTTTCAAACTTTCTTTACTCAGTGAACATGGATGAGGAATTAAACTGGGAAAATTCTAATGATGTTTCACACAGTGTGATTCCGTGACTCCTACTTTGCAATCAACGCTACAAATAATCAACCATGCATTCATCTTCTCAACACAGTAACACCTGGTGTAACCAGACCATCACTGGGTCAGGCCTGCCTCTCACTACTTAAGCCAATTCAGCAGAGACAGGATTGAATCCTATATGACAGTGGTTCTCAACCTTTCTAAGGCTGCGACCCTTTAATACAGTTCCTCATGTGGTGGTGACCCCCAACCATAAAATTATTTTTGTTGCTACTTCATAACTGTAATTTTGCAACTGTTATGAATCGTATCTGTGTTTTCCAATGGTCTTAGGCAACCCCTGTGAAAGTGTTGTTCGACCCCCAAAGGGGTCGTGACCCACAGGTTGAGAACCGCTGCTATATGAGCGTTTATGCCAATCCTGCCGGCAGCATGGGAGAGCAGCCGGTCATCCACAAAAACCTGCTCTGCACCCCACCGTAAGCCAGCTGCTTCTATGGGGTACATGGGGAAGTAGCTAAAGGGTATGCCAAATGGGCAGTTAGCAGGTAGGCAGGCTGGAGATTTGCAAAGGCCTGCAGGTATGCAAAAGGGCTGGGGATCTTAGTGAAATGCAAGGGTTGGGGTCTTCAAAGGGCTGGCCGCTCTGGTTTCTGCCACAAAGTTGTTCATCTTTCCATGACCATAGGCAGCTCCAAATGGGGAGGAAGGGCTACATTTCCGGTGAGCTCCCACGTCCTGAGTGTAGCTTAGAATGTGCCTTCTTTATTTTTTTAAATATATTTTTATTGATGTTTTAGAGAGGAAGGAGAGGGAGAGAAGCATCCATGATGAGAGAGAATCATTGATCGGCTGCCTCCTGTATGACCCCCACTGGGGATCAAGCCCACAACCCCAGACATGTGCTCTGACTGGGAATCGAACCTGGGACCCTTCAGTCTACAGGTCGATGCTCTAGCCACTGAGCCAAACCGGCTAGGGCAGAAAGTGCCTTCTTTAATCAGAATAAAGCAATCACAGGTAACAGAGCATGATTCATATGTCTTACAATTCTAGCTGGTTCCCCGGCATTCCATTTCTGCCCCTGTCAATGGTACCAGGATGGTGGTACAGAGATGGACAAGACCTTGTCCATTCCTTTCAGGAACTCCTCTCTTAGGGAAGCACATGGACTGATCAGCAGTGTCCTCCTTTGCATGGGACCTGCAGCAGAGAAACAACTAGAGTTTGTACCTGCTCCTCCCAGGAGGACAGAAGAAGAAGAAATACTTTTCCAAGTTCTTCTGATCGGGCTGATAATCAAATTAAAATGGGCCAGGTTAGCAGCGGGAAGAACCTGATTTAATAAGTACAGTGGTACCTCGAGATACGAGTTTAATTCGTTCCGTAACCTTGACGCGTGGGAAACTATGAGACGCTCGAGTCACAGTAAACTGGTGGGTCGTGTGCAGCCGGCCGATCCTCGCGATGACTCCTATCTCAACTGTTGCTCGTATTTCAAAGCAAAAATAGCTCATATCTCAAAAATCTCATATGTTAGGGCACTCATATCTCCAGGTACCATTGTATATACAAGAATATGAGCCCTAGGGAAACGTGGGGCAGTGAGAGTTAGATGCCTTCTGCAGCGGAGGAGAACGCGTGGGACTTCAAAGGCAGGAAGGCAATTCGCACGGAGATGAAAAGCAAGCGCTCAGCAAATAAATGTTTGCTGGGCCCTCTGAGCAGGGGACACACAGAGGACTTGGGATGGGTCCTGTCTGTCACACACTAGCTCCCAGGACACTATGCTAGTGGTTATCTATGATGACATGGCCCTTCCTGGAAGCAACTCTCTCAGTTCCTTTTAGGCGATTATTATTCTTAAAAAAGAATCAACTTAAAATAGATGATATCCCAAAAGGCATATTTTGGAGTGGCGAACTCTGCTCCCCCTCGTACGGTGTATGGGTAGATGGTCTTTACATTTTGTTCTTTGGGGCAGATTAGTAGTGCAGGTAAGAGCAGGGGTTTGGAATCGTACAGACCTGCATCCTCCTTAAAGTAGCAGCATAGGTCTGTGGAGGTTATTTAAATCCTCAAAGGCTTAGTTTCCTACTAAATAAGTTTGTTGAAATAATTAAATGAGATAAAACAAGATGCTTAGCATGGGTTTGCAATGATGGTGGTGGCCATGATGATAATGAACGATGATGATGAAGAAGAAGAAGGAGGAGGAAAAGGAGGGGGAGGAGGAGGAGGAGGAAGAGGAAGAGAAAGAGGAGGAGGAGGAGAAGAAAGAGGAGGAGGAGGAAAAAAAGGAGGAGGAGGAAAAAAAGGAGGAGGAGGAGGAGGAGGTGGACGATTATAGTGAGCCCCTGCATTGCATATGCATTTATTCACTTGGCTCTTTGAGGAGCCATTGCTAATTGCAAGCCCTTTGAGGGTTACCCTTCCCTCCCAGCAATGCGGCCCTCCCACGAGCTGGTTTTACCTGGTTCTTTTCCTGTTGTGAACTGCATTTCTCTCTCCTGCCTGGGGCTTTTTCCAGTCGCCATTCAGAACTCTCAGATTTTTCTTTTGAAAAATGTGCTCATGATTTGCTCCCCTCAGTTATGGTCCTAAGAATGCCTCATTGCCTGCTGGCATTCAGAGCGGATTCTTACTTTGTCTCACAGTCATTCCCTCCACTGCTTCGTAAACAAACATTTCTTGTAATCGCCAAACATCTACCTAGAAAGTTGAGGGAAAGGGGTAGTGGCTTTGGTTTTGGGGGTTCTTTTTTGTTCAGTGTTAATCAGAGAAAGACTGAAAGTGATGTTTTATGACTAAACTATTGAAATGACATTTTTCAAGTTGAAGTTTTTGTCTGGAGTCAGTGGTTAGCATTAACATACTTCTGCCATTCTGGTATATCATCTTGAATGCATTTGAAATTTCATTTTCCAAGGGATGAAACTTTAAATTTCCAAGCAACTATCACTTTAAATATAATGAAACACCCTTTTGGATCCCACGTCTTAGTTCATTCGCAAATGTGAAACACAACGATGGGTTATCATCTTGATGACCAAGAAGAAGACATTTTGAACCATCATGAAACAAAATTGACGGGAACAGAGAGGAAACAAAAAAACACCAAAAATCTTGTATCTCTAGACAGGAAAACTTTCAATAAGCAAACATCTTCTTTTGCCAAATGAAGGGCAAATAAAAACTCACATAAAGTAAGAAGAAAAGAGAAATGTAGGGAATGCAGGGAAGCTATTGAGTTCACATTCTCAATCAGTAAGATGAGTTTGTTGTGTTTTTTTTTAAATATATTTTATTGATTTTTTACAGAGAGGAAGTGAGAGAGATAGAAAGTCAGAAACATCGATGAGAGAGAGACATTGATCAGCCGCCTCCTGCACGCCCCACAGTGGAGATATGCCTGCAAGCAAGATACATGCCCCCAACCGGAATCGAATTTGGGACCCTTCAGTCCGCAAACCGACGCTCTATCCACTGAGCCAAATCGGTCTCAGCTAAGATGAGTTTTTAAAATTATTTCAGAGAGCTAGCAGCCTGTCCCTTCCTCCCCAGCTGCCCATCTCCTCTACCCTCCTGGGACCCCGTGAACTTGGGAGACAACCCTCAAGAGCTGCATCCACGTGACACCAGGACAGGAGATGGTCTAACAGGGAAGGCGCAGCGCATCGTGTGACTGACCTCTAAAGACGAACTTGCCTGACTTTGGGGATTGAGTAGAAGGGGCCCGGGTTGGCATGGAATCAAAGGAAACCATAGCGGAACCAACAGAGCGCTGAGGACAACCAAGAAAGCAGATCTAATGATCATGCTGGTGGTGGAAAGAACAGCACCTGGTGTGAGACCAATGGGTCAGACCACACCTGGGTTCAGCTGCCTCAGTGCTTGGGTTCTGGCTAGAAAAGAATTTGGGGGGGGGGCGGGGGGAGGAATTCAGAGCCAAGATTCAAATTATAAGAGAACATTCATTTGGAAAATCACCAAAGTAATTCATAGAAAAAATTGGTTATCATCTTGGCTCTTGGAGGAGCCATTGCTAATTGCAAGCTTTTTAAGAAAAAAAATGGGTTTAGGGAACAAGTTATAGAGGTAAAGGAAGGGCCCTTGGAGCTTAGAAGTTCTTAAAAGCACCTTGGAGGGGGAGGGGGAGGGTAAGAAAGAAGAGGGGGAGGGGGAAAGGGAAAGGAGAGGCTCCTGCCTGCTCCGTGGAGGGAGAGCATGCTGGGTCCCCCATCCTAAGGGTTTTAGGGGGAGATGGTAGGGGACCTCCCAGGGGCAGATCTCAATGGAATATTCAGCAGCTTTCCAGGTGTGTCCTCTCAGGGCCTAGGTCTCCGTTGATTGGCTGCTATTCGTTATCCAGTGCAGCTGGTTCAGAGGTCAGCCCTGGCATCCTGGCTGGTCTGGTTTTGCTGCTTTTCTGGGCCTGGAGCTGCAGTACAAGTGAGGCCTCAATGTCATCTCTAGGGAGGACAAGTTTGGGGCATCCGAACTGCATGACCAGCGATTTGCTGGTCACCTTGGGAACGAGGTCCCACCCTACAATTATCCTTCCCCCTCCCCCCACCCCCGTGACCTTCAGTACCTGGCCCATCACCCTTGCCCTGCTCACGTCTTGCCTAACTGCCTACCACAATAATAGCCGCGGCTCGCTGAACACGTGTTATATGTCCGTTTCCTGCTAAATGCTTTAAGGTTCATGTCTCGGCAGAAGCATCGTTCTGTGCATTTTTTAAATTAGAATATTGAGACTCGGGGGAGGGCTTCTCCAGGCAGGATCTCTCCACCACCCTATACCAGCTCCCTGAGATGATCTGCAGTGTAGTCATTTGTGTATTTCTTGCTATGAGCACTCTAGTTATATGGTTTTGAATGAGTCATCCAATCCCTCTAAGTTGTAGGTGATTTAACAAGGGAGTAATGCTACCATTTAAAATCCTTACAGTAAGGCATACAGAGCACAACAATCCTGTTCTGGGTGAGGAACACCAAAGCTGTTACTATAGAAGTTCTATCAGAAGTAGGGATTAGTCACTTAACTAAAAAGAATAGAATAAAGAGCAGGAACATTAAAAATCATAGTCTAAGTATGTTTGACAAGTTAATGTCTATTCACTTGCCAACATCTTGATATAAGAACTAAGGGTCTGGTTTTGCTTTTATTAGTTCATGTCCTCTCATTGGAGTTTGATGCCCTCATGTGCCAATAATTTCCAGTTCATTGTTCTTAATTAACTAACAAACTAATGATACTTGTGAAACTGAGCGAAGAATGCCTTTAGATGTTGATGGTTTTCTTCTTACCAATCCTTAACAATTGTCACACACCTCGTTAGATGGCCATATTTCAAGGTAATGAGTGAATCAACTTTTAAAAAAATAATTCAAATGTGACTTTACAGAAATGATGATTTTTATATTATATGGATAGGTCCTCATGATGCAGTATTTAACTAACTTGGGTAATTACAATAACAAATACATGGTGCAAAAACAAGTTTGCAGACCAATGACATTTATCTTTGGCACTGGTCCGTGCCTGGCTGATCAGTGGGTCTGAAGTATCAGCAGCGTGTGGAAAGGAAACAGAGACATTGGTTAATCCGATAGTCGAGTAAGGGAAGCTTAACAACACAGGAATGTATTGTCTCTCTCAGCACACAGTCCAGGACAGAACACATTAAACATCAAAAGAAGAGAGAAAGGCTGAACTTTACCTTCTTGGATCATTTTAATTATTTACTGATATTGCTAGAACCTCCAGAGTTTCACTTTGAATAACAAGAAAAAATGTGCAAAGGAAGCAGATGAAAAAATAAAGGCAGTGCCAAAGCTTCTATCAGACAAAAAAAAAAGTCCCTCAGGCCGAAACCGGTTTGGCTCAGTGGATAGAACGTCGACTTGCGGACAGAAGGTCCCAGGTTCGATTCTGATCAAGGGCATGTACCTTGGTTGCAGGCACATCTCCACTGTAAGGCGTGCAGGAGGCGGCTGATTGATGTCTCTCTCTCATCGATGTTTCTGACTTTCTATCTCTCTCTCTTCCTCTCTATAAAAAAATCAATAAAATATATTTTAAAAAAAGAAAAAAGTCCCTCAGAATTGAGAGGCAGGATTCATACGTCGCAAAGGTAAACTTTGCCTCTTTAAAACTGTAAATTGGCACCTGTTGAGTTTTCGCTGCTCCATCTGTTTCTCCTTCACCTGTTGTTTCTAAAAATAAAAAATGGAAACTGCTAGAAAACTCAAAAGATCAGCGCTCTTCCAGTTCCTTTATTTAATCTGGTCATATTTATTCCGTCACTCCACAAAAATGAACTTACAGATCGTCTGGTCCCATGTCTTTCCATCAGAAGAGTGAAATGTTCTCTTCAAAGTGACATTTTAAAAGGCGTTGGCAATATATTGATAAGGGGACAAGGGACATGTGCTAATTATGGCGGAAGATGGTGGTCCCATCGCTACCCTATCCCGGTGCCCACTTGAGGACCAGCTCGGGGTTCCAGAGGTATGAAAACCATCAAACCCCTTTCATAGTCCTGTTCCTTCTTTAAGCAGGTCAAACACTAGTCACACTGGAGCATGACGCTAAGTGAAATAAGCCAGTCAATGAAGGAGAAACACCACATGATCTCACTCATTTGTGGATAATAAAGAACATTATAAACGGATGAACAAAAAGATAGAGAGGCAGTAAAACATCAAACAGACTGTCCAATTACAGCAGGAAGGTTAGGGAGAGGTGGGGTAGATAAGAGATCAACCAAAGGACTTGTATGCATGCATATGAGCATAACCAATGGACACAAGACACTGGGGGGTTAGGCTATGCCTGGGAGGGCGGGGGAAGGGGGGGAAGCAATGGGAAGATATGTACACATGTAACACATTAATTTAAAAAATTGAAAAAAAACTAGTCACACTGAACACACACACACACAGTGAAGGCACTGATAACTAATATAACTTCACTGCTGATGTCTTGGGACTTTGGAGCAGAGCTATTACATGGCTCAATTGTCCATAACACAGCCTGAGAGTCTATTGACCCAAAGACTTAAGTCATTTGACAGTTCTCACGTCAGTTCAGGCTGGGGTCTCTCTCTCCGTGGTCCCGCATCCCTTCTCTGGCTACTCAAGCTCTCTGTATCCATGCCTCTATTTCCTCCACAGACACAAACAGCCATTTTCATTCTTAAATAGAGGAAGCCCACTGTCCGCCAATACTAGACCTGGTTTTTAGCCACATGTGACCACTCCCGCCTTTAACAAGGCCCTTGGAAAACTGGCCACACACTAATCTTGTCCCATTGTAAGCCCAGTGTGCTTTCTCCCAGGCAGCTACCATGATCGATATCTAATTCTTCCAATCACGTCATCTGAACTATGATTCATCACTTCTTGTATTTGTGCTGTGATTCTAGACAATCATACTCGCCCACTGAAATATGACTCTTTGGTTAGTAATGCATTCCCCAGTCAGATATCAGAATGAGGCTTTCAGGAGTATTCTCACCAAGGTATTTCCCTCCCCTCATCTCTCCTTTCTATGGTTTTCTTTAAAAATATATATCTATGGTGGGTTAGAAAGACATTTGGAAATATCAACAAAATTTACACAAGCCCTTCACTAGACGGAGCTAGAAAAAAAGAGAAAAGGTTCACACTACTAACATTAGGGACGAAAGAGCAGACTAGCTAGCTGATGGACAAATTCCTAGCAAGACACAAACTACCGACACTGACTCCCTATCCTAACAACGTGTTGCAAATTCTCTTCTCTTGGTTTGGTGGGATTTCACTTATTTTTTCAAAGGGATCTTAAGTGGGCCAAGACCGGTTTGGCTCAGTGGATAGAGCGTTGGCCTGCGGACAGGAAGGTCCCAAGTTTGATTCCGGTCAAGGGCATGTACCTTGGTAGGGGGCGTGCAGGAGGCAGCTGATCGATGTCTCTCACAGATGTTTCTAATTCTCTATCCCTCTCCCTTCCTCTCTGTAAAAAAATCAATAAAATGTATATATATATATATATATTTTTTTTTAAAGGATCTTAAGAGGGAAATAACTTTTTATAAAGGCGTTTAGGGAGCTCAGTTTGCTCTTCTTTATTTAGGTTTCCCAGTGACGTCTTAGGAGCAATTGATCAACAGTTCCTCCACTCAAATTTCTTCCCCTTTCCTCTCTCAGACCTGACTCAAGTTCAGGGATTTTCTTCTCCCTCCTTCTGATCCTATCTGTACTTTCTGTCCAAGGCTGTGCTCTCTGTTTTCTCTGCATTTAGCACTCACCCAAAACTTCATTGGGGGAAAAGCCAGGACATGTGAGAGCATTGTCCCTGCAGGGCAGACAGAGGGGAAATTGACGGCCATGTTGAAGTAAAATCTTTTTTTTATATATATATATATATTATTGATTTTTTACAGAGAGGAAGGGAGAGGGATAGAGAGTTAGAAACATCGATGAGAGAGAGACATTGATCAGCCGCCTCCTGCACGCTCCCTACTGGGGATGTGCCCGCAATCAAGAAACATGCCCTTGACCGGAATCGAACCTGGGACCTTTCAGTCCACAGGCTGACGCTCTATCCACTGAGTCAAACTGGTTTCAGCTGAAGTAAAATCTTCACTGGCCCCCTGGGAAGGGCGGCTGGTAGAGCTCTGGGTGACGGTGGTTGTATAAGGTCCCCAAAGTGGAGAGGTTGGGCTCTGGCTTATCTTGCAACGAGATCCCAGGGGTTGGAAGACAGGGTGCAGCTAGAGGCTCCATCTCCGAGCTGCTCGCTCTTAGCCTTGGGAACGTGCCTCTTTTCCCATCCTTTCTCCCCTCTCTCCACTCTCTCCGCCTCAGGACAAATCCTGTGCTAGAGGCAGGGATGGACAGTGTGATATTTGAGGTACAGGGAAGCAGAGCATACTTCTGTGACTCTCTGCACACTTTTCTTCTCTTTACTGTCTTCAAGCTCAGGCTTCTGCAACTCAAAAGCCGGAAGATAATTTCTTGGGTGTTTTCAATGAGCGCCTTTCTGCCCTTGTTGTGGGTGGAAAATAGCTCTTCCACGGGATTGAGAGAAAGCCATTTCAAGGACCTACACATGGGAGGCTGTGGCCTGGTGACAAGGTGATTTGTTTGTGATGGCTCTCTCTGTCCTGCCAGGAAAAATCCAATCTTGCCTTCAGCAAGTCCAAGACAAGAGCCAGTGTCTGGAAGATTTGCTTCATAGTCCTTTGGAGCTCTCAGGATGAATGAGGTAGAAGGGAGAGGGAGAAGGAGATGGAGAGAGAGAGAGAGAGAGAGAGAGAGAGAGATTGATTTTGTTCACCTGAGTGTCCCGACATGAGGGTTAAGTCAACGAGGACCCTAGAGGGGGAGTGGGGATGAAAGGGACAAGAGACACAAGGAATGGAGACAAGACAAAGTTCTGATCAAGTCTCATTTATTCAGGAGGAGTTTGGGGTATTTATAGGGAGAAGGAGAAATGAGGCCTAGCCCTTAAGGCAAAACACCTGGCCTAGCCCTTAAGGTGAAACACCTGGCTTACGGGAAAGAGATAGGGTTTGGAGTAATAGAAACCTAGCCCGAGGTTAGTGCTAACGTGGCTGGAGCTTACTACAAAATGTTATCAAGCACAACAAGTTTCCCACACCTGAGATTTTAACCAGGGTGTTTTTTTTCAAAATGACCAATCAACTTCCCAAACTTTCTTGGGCTTCCGGTGGGGTCCACCCCCTGGCTAATGACCCCTTTCCCAGGTTAAACTGACAGGCCTCTATGGTCCAGCACCTCTCCCTGTGCCATTTTGACTTCACGGTGCATGCACTTACCTTCCCCTGCTTCTCCCCTCCTCCATCACTTCCCCCTCCCCCAATCCAGGAGGGGAAGGAGGAGAGTTAATTCTTGGCTGGGCAATGCTCTAACCTCCATGCACTTGGTGTGGGGCTATAGCTTCCTGGTGAAGAAAACAGGCCATATCCCGGTGAATATGCCCAGTAATGTCTGCCTCCCACTTGCCCATCAATAATTAGCTAACTGGGGTAACACCCTGAGTCAGGAGTTCAGAATGCCTAGACCTTCTATGAAGGGAAAGGAAGAAGGGCAAAGGGGGAAGGAAGACACAGGGGCAGGGCAGGGAGGGAGCAGTGATTAATATTTCCATTCAAGAGCTCGCCATAGCCCCTGGCTCAGCCTCCTCCTCTTCCCTCCAGCACTCTTCAGTAGCCTCTGAACTCTTCATGAAGGATCCTCTGGAAACGTGGGCACAGAGCACTGCCCAGAATGACACATGATTTTACTTAAATAGGATTTTGCCCTCTGGGGAGACATTGTACAATTTAGGCCAAATTCAAGCTTCCCATAATGAACTAGAAAAAAACAGAGTCCCTTCAGGGAAAAAATAAGCACAGGATGTACGCTGCAGTCCCCTACCTGCCCCTGCCGCTGTTCTTCATTTAGCAGAAGTAAATCCTCTTCTATCGCTGCCGGCAGTGGGAGAGCATGTAGCTAAGAAAGCACAGGTTGGGGGCAGAGTTAGGGAACAGACTGCACTGTGTGTACCTAGAAAGAGGGTTGCGTTGGAAAAAAGAACAGGCAGTGCTTAGAAAGAAGAAGATGGTCAGAAGCCTCCACAGGAGAAAGGCCAACCTCCTTCCAATCTCTGGAGATGGGATCAGTAAGGGCGGCTGCTCCTGAGTTGGGAAGGTAGCAACCAGCACAAACACTCAATGCTTGAGTTGCGCGGTTGGACATATGGTCTCTCACCCGCCGAGATGAAGGTGAGAGAAAGCGTTAAGATCCTTCAGTATATCAACACCCAGAAACGCAAGTCACCAGTCTCAGAGACAGCTGCTTGGGTTTCTCAGAGTCCACCGGCCCCGTGATGACAACTCAATTGCTTTCAAATGGTGTCCTCCTGGGTCAATGTATGGAAATTCAATATTTTGGGTCACAGTTCCTTTTGAGGAAGGGAGAGGGATACAGAGTTAGAAACATCGATGAGAGAGAGGCATCGATCAGCTGCCTCCTGCACGCCCCCTACTGAGGATGTGCCCGCAACCAAGGTACATGCCTTGACCGGAATCGAACCTGGGACCTTTCAGTCCGCAGGCTGATGCTCTATCCACTGAGCCAAACCGGTTTCAGCGAGAGTCTAATTTTTTAAAAAAAAACTTTATCCCCATAGATTGCTTAGAATTTCAGGGGCTTCATGGAGTACTCCAATTAGAATCCTCAGTTTAGAGTTTTGATTCTCTTTAAAGCCTCTTAGGATCAAAAAAAAAATCTGAGATTAGAGAAAATGACCCTCGTATAAATATTAAAATTCTTACTTCCTGCCGAAACTGGTTTGGCTCAGTGGATAGAGTGTCGGCCTGGGGACTGAAAGGTCCTAGGTTCGACTCTGGTCAAGGGCATGTACCTTGGTTGCAGGCACATATCCAGTACGGGAAGTGCAGGGGGCAGCTGAACAATGTTTCTCTCTCTTGGTGTTTCTAACTCTCTAGCCCTCTCCCTTTCTCTTTGTAAAAAGATGAATAAAATACATTTTTTTAAAAAAAAGTTTTAAAATTCTTACCTCCTCAGTGACCAAGTGCAAGCTCACCCTACCTGATCTAGATCCACTCCCCTGACAGGTCATTTCACATCCTTTAATCCCAAGAGCAAATGCCTTCTCTCTCCTCCCACAGGTGGAGATAGTTACTGCTGCGTATGCTCTTCATGGACATGCTTTGGCATAGCAACTCAGTCTACGACTCTCGCAGATGCTGCCTGTTCTCCTCACAACGCATCCTTCGCCCTTCTTCCTTTCACAAACAGAACCTGCAGTTTTACTTACGTCCATAGTTACTCCCTTTCAGACCACATTTTTCTTTCTCCCTTATAACTCAAGTAGCCATGGGGACTGCTCTCTGGCCAATAGCGTAAGAGTAGAAACAGCCGAGACCAGTTTGGCTCAGTGGATAGAGCATAGGCCTGCAGACTAAAAGGTCCCAGGTTCGATTCCGGTCAAGGGCATGTACCTTGCTTGCAGGCACATCTCCACTGTGGGACGTGCAGGAGGCGGCTGATCGATGTCTCTATCTCATTGATGTTTCTGACTTTCCATCTCTCTCCCTTCCTTTCTGTAAAAAATCAATAAAATAGATTTTTTTTAAAAAAAAGAGTAGAAACAATATCTTCTGTGTAACTTTCAGATCATGCCCCTGAAAAGGAGAGTGGTTTCTTTTCACTTTTTTTGCATCTACTTCCCAAGGACTGCAGTGTGCTGGTAAGCTAACTTCAAACACATAAATAAGAACAGCATCCTGTGAAATGCAAGATTAGGCTGGGATCCTAATTGGATGAAGTCAAGGAGTTGCCTACCCCAGGGATCATCTACTATGAGAGAGCAGTAAATTTTGCACCTTCGTTAGAGCCACCATATTTCTGTGTCTCCTTGTTTTAGTAGCATAACCCAACCGATACTTACAACAAAAAATTCTATATTAAATTCCACTATCTTCTGAAACAGATAAGTAAAATGCTTACGTGTGGGTAAGCAAAAGTAGGTACTATTTTCTCATTTCCTTGAAATTTTTGTGGGTTATGTAGTCTGACAACAAACACGCCTCTTGTTTCTTCTTTTTTAGGAACACATGCTATTTATCTGTGAAAGTTCCATGAACATTCTCACTCAGGATCACTTTTAACGTTGACTTCGCATATTTAGATTGGGAAGTTATGAGATGCCAATTCTGGTTTTGGAGACTTGATTTACAGAGAGATGCTGGGTTCTAACTGGGCAGGGGGAGCACATGACGTAGAATAGAGGGCTTTTCCCCATTTTCCCAGTTGTCTGGGTCTAAATGCAGGTGTGGCCGCCATCGGCACTGCAGTCCCTTGGAGAGTGGTTTGTGGGAGGATAGGAGCTCACCCCAACACAAGGGCCACGGGGGGCCAAGGCCCAGGATGATCTCATGTGAACCAGATTTTTCTCTGTGACTGACATCAGGGTTAGGAGCAGGAACTGTCTGCTGGAAAGGGCCTGAGAGGGAGACTCTGAGTTACAGAGAGACCAGCACCTGCTCCAGCTGCTCTACTGCCACCTGCAGTCCCTTCCAGAAGGCAGGTTACTTTCCCCAAAGATGGACACCCTTGTTTACACCTGTTTTGAAATTTGGGCATGTTTTGACATCAAATTACACCATTTCTGGCAGAAATGTCTTCAGCAAAGAAGAAACGGTTGGCACTCAAAAGATTCCCTTTTTGTTGCATGCAAATCTTGTAGAGACAAAACATCTGTGACATTTCAGACTCTGCCCAGAAAGAACACAAATGACAGCAAGGCATGAGGCTGAAGACGTGGGGTAGGAGGAAAGGGAAATGAAAGAAGAGCCACAACAAGGAAAATATTCGGCTCCTGGAAATGAAACTTCATGATGCTGGGACTCCCCCTCAGAGCCCAGGGACTGACTCAGCACATGTCGATAAAACACTAAAGAAGATTCATTTAGGACTAGACCAAGGGTAGGGTTCCCTACAGCCAGAGTCACCCACTTGACCTCTTGGATGGTTTTATTTCTCTTTTTCTAGAGTTTTTGGGGGTCCCTAGTCATTCCACTGAGCTGGCCTGGATTTCTTTTCTCCACCAGGAAGCAGGGGCTATGGATCAAATCTAACTGTTAAATAAAGAAGGAAAGTGACTGCAGGAGAAGGGGCAGTTAAAACAGATTTCTTGAACGTGTTGGAACTTTCTGAGTATTTCTCAAACATCAGATTTTGCCCAGAATACTCTTATAGCAACAGATACTGTTTATTATTATTACTGTTGTATAGTAGTTATTGTCTCTATTGCCCTTCAATATTCAGTCTCAAGGTAAGTCACCCTTAAATCTTTCTCATTTAACTAAATATTTAAGGGTTATTTTATAAGCTTTATCTCAAAACTAGGTCAGAGAAATACTTGGCTTTGGAAAATAGTTTATTTCCTAAGGGCTCTGAAAGAGATCATGCATTAGTATCTGTCCCTCTAACTTTATAATTTCTGTCAAGAATGGAAGTGAAATTTCTGTTCCTAAGAAAAGTCCAGATGGGGAAGATTCATAATAAGTTCAGATGCTCAGCCCGAATTTGCCCAGAGAAATGTTTGTCCTTAACTGATTGGAAATAAAGAGAAAAACATGGACTTGCTGGCTTGTATTTTTACCATGTCAACAAACAACCAACAATCGGGTAAAGAGCACACCCTCCTCCAGCTCTAACATTCCCGCATCTCA
Organism: Lasiurus borealis; assembly: GCA_004026805.1. Taxonomy (NCBI): domain Eukaryota; kingdom Metazoa; phylum Chordata; class Mammalia; order Chiroptera; family Vespertilionidae; genus Lasiurus; species Lasiurus borealis. Next base: position 23,509 of record PVJN01013870.1, on the reverse strand, counting down.
GGTCCAGCTGCCATCACTTATCTCAGCTCTCCGGGGCTGCCCCAGTTATAGACAAAGGGTGCGTAACCTACTACAGCACAAAATGAAAAGAAAATCTTTATGTGTTTTGTCTGTTTAACAAGGGGTCTGAAGGATCACAAGAAGGGCAAGGAGAAACTTAGCTAACTGATTGATTCTGGGAGTTTACCAGGTCACTGTGAGAAATGATCAAATGCCTTTCCTTTTTATGATTCAGCGCTTCATAGCAACTCATGAAACCAAAGGAAGACAAGATACAAAAGAAGGGAGAGAGATAGTAGCGCTGAAAGAAGATGTAAGATCCAACCAAGTTGCTATGTCAAAGGACTTGCTTTACCCACAGTCTACTGCTCAGATCCTGTTTTCCCAGCTGGGGACTCAGGGGTCCTGAGTGCCTTTCCTGATCTGCCTTTCTTCTCTCTCTCCAGGTCCCTCACGCGCAATAGTGACAAAGCAATACAGTAGATGTCTCTCACTTGGGGGACAGTTGGAGTGAGGTTTCCTTCCTCCATTTTTCTAAGACTCCGAGGACTCACGAGACCACGGTGAAGAAAGTAGAGAAGACACCATTGGTCCCTGTCACCTCTAGAAGGATGAGGGAGCCTTCTCATTTCTCTGAGCTCCCCATGCTTTATCTAGGTTTCTCTCTGAGGTCCTTCGGCATCTCCTGCCCCACCCAAAAGAGAGCTAGCACACCAGTGGAAATCCCCTGAGCAAACTAGCACATGCTGTACCAAAATATTGTGTCTAGGCTTTGTTCTTTTAATCTTCACAACTAAAGGAAAGAGATACAATCAAAATGATAGTCCACTTAAATGATAAACAAGAGAATTTAAAGAGACATGACCCAATTACTCACCCATGGAGTGATAGCCTGTGAGTAGTTCATGAGATCGGTGTTGGTAATAGATAGAATGTGTGATTTCTCCTTGAACCCTTATTGAGTTTATGAAAATTTACAATGATAGCTTTCTTTTCTTATTATTTATTTTACGGAGAGGAAAAGAGAGAGAGGAATGGGAGAAAGAGAGAAACATCAATCTCTGCCCTCTACTGGGATCGAGGCTGAAACTCGGCCATTTGACCAGAAATTGAACCGTGACCTCCTGGTTCCAGGTTTGACCCTCAACCACTGAGCCACATCAGCTGGGCTGGAGTGCAACATTATAAACAGAGCTCTCCGTCTCTGTTGCTGGGTCTGCCTCAACCCTGAGAGAGGTTCTCAGAGCCTGATACAAATGCCCCACCTCCTATTTTGAGATTATCACATAACAGTAATGATGAAACTAACTCAGAGCTTTCAAAGACTCTGCTTATCTTTGTTAATTTAACCATTTCCACGGGCCCAGAGGACTGATTCTACCAGTAACGGTGACCCAAACAAAAGCTCATAACCTACTGTCCACTCAACATCTGTGTCCTCAGTACCTTAGAGTCGTACTCATGTGACTTTTTTCTAAAAAAAGAGCCTCTGTGAATCAAAAGAGAAAGTTTGGAAGCCTAAAACCAGGTTAGATTATTCATCTAATGAGCAGAAGTATGTCCTTCCGAATGACTGAACCGCTCTTAACCTGGGCCTTCTAACACTAGCAATGGCTTAAAGACAAAACTCCAATAATGGCCAAGAGGTTAGCCAGGCTTAACAAATATCACCATTTCACCATGAGACCATGACAGGAAATGTTTGATTGGTAGACAAATGGAGGGAGCACCGGGATCATCTCCCATTGTCTCAGGTCAGGCTTGTCCTGCATCTGTAGGTACTAGTGTGATTTACATGCACCACATGTTCCTGCAACGTTGGCTGACAATCAACAAATAGAATCCTATTTTATTTTATTTTTTAAATAGTTTTTTATTGACTTTTAGAGAGAGGAAGAGAGAAGAGATAGACAGATAGAAACATAGATAAGAGAGAAATAGCATCCATGGGCTGCTTCCTGCATGCTCCCTACTGGGGGTCGAGCCTACAACCTGGGCATGTGCCCTGATCAGGAATCAAATCGGTGACCTCCTGGTTCCTGGGTCAACGCTCAATCACTCTTTTAAAAAATTCACAGAGAAAATAACGATGTTAGCCGATAAACAAGGGGTCAGCAGACTTTTTCTACAAAAGGCCAGTCAGTGAAGATGTTAGACTTTGTGCACTGTATACCTTTCGTCTTAGCTACTCAGTCCCACTTTTGTAGAAAAAAATAAAAAGCCAACTATGTTTCAAGAAAACTTTGCTTGCAAAAACAGGGGGTAGGCCAATGTGACCCCTTAGCCAGATTTTGTCACTCTTAAATGAAATAACTCCTGAGTGCCGGAGGTGATGGGTGAGGTCCAGTAACTACTAGGGGACAGGACATTTGCTCCTCTTGGGGAACTCTATTCACAGAGCTTAAAGGTGACCCATTGAACACGTGCCCACAATAAGTGACTTCAGGAAGTGCAGAATCTTTCTTTCCATCAAAACTCACCCCTGGCGATTAATTGGCTTTTTCAATTTGGATTTTTGTCCCAGGATCCTCTCGACATGGGCCGCCCCATTCACACTCTCTAATCAGAAACAGTGTGAGTCCACATTGGAATCCGCCCCATTACTTTCACAGAAGCACAGGGAGCTTGGGGTTGCAGGGAAGAGGGGAGTAAGCAGAGCACTTTCCAACGCTCTCGCTCTTCTTTTCTCCCACCTCTGTTGAGAGCGGCAATGCTTCTCGGCTCTGACTTCCTGTTTCTGACACATGCCTTCTTTTCGGCCGTGTTTATACTTCCCCCTGCCTGTGGTTAAGTGAGTATAAAGCCCTCCCGCTGGAAATTTCAGTCTGTTTCACTCGCTCTCTCGCGCTTTCTCTCTCTCTCTCATTCATTCCTACACGTAGGCTCGCATGCCTGCCCTCCTCTCTCTCTCTCTCAGAATGACAGTTCTAGGTACAGCTTTTGGTATTGTTTTCTGCTTCCTTCGAGTCGTTTCTGGAGAAAGTGGCTATGCACAGAACGGTGAGTCATTTCTAACTTTTCTTTAGGATTTCAGATGAGCTCACCAATGGGCTTCAGGTGGCGCCCCAGCAGACCCGAGCCGGGCACTGGATGGGAATGGGGGAGTGTGCACGAACTCGGTCCTTGTGTGTGTTCTAACTGCCAGGACAGAGGGCGGGGGGCAATGCTGAGGGGGTGTATAAAGCCTTAGAATTGCCAGGAGAAATACATTTGACTCTCCAAATGAGGATCTGAACCTGGGCCCATGCCTCTGCTCTAACAGAAAGAATACCCCTATGGAATGCAACAGTGGAGCTTGCTAAGAGATCCAGCTGCATTGTGTTTTGCTTCGCTCTTTAGGGGGGTTCAAAAGCGTGCCTTTCGTGATCAAACAACGTCTAGAAACAACAGCTTGGTCTGCACTTAATCCTGGTCGCATCCCCAGCGCCTAAAAGAGTGGGTGGGACACCGCGGACATGCAATTAAAATATTTAAATTTTCAATATTGGAACAGTTCTTCAAAAATAGGTGTTTTGGTAGATTTATGTGAGGTTCTTAGCAACGAGCAGTAGCTAAAGGTGGGAGTTGTCTCATTGAAATATATTTAAATCAGCCTGCGGACTTCAGGGTCCCAGGTTTGATTCCTGCCAAGGGCACATGCCTGGGTTGTGGGCTCAATCCCCAGTGGGGGATGTGCAGGAGGCAGCCGATCAATGATTCTCTCTCATCTTTGATGTTTTTCTCTCTCTATCTCTCCTTCTCCCTTCCTCTCTGAAATAAATAAAAAAATACATTTAAAAAAATATATATATTTAATTGTCTCCCTATCAACACATTTGCTCTGTGGGATCCTCGTACATTTAGTACCTGGAAGACAGGGCTGCCTCTTAGTGAACAGATTGTAATCACAACAAACCTGCAGACAGAGGTAATGCAGCAGCAGCGGGGTGACCTGGGAAGGTGGACCGCCCCCTCTTTGTTCCTGAAAATTAAACTTTTTGACTTTAAAAGTATTTTCTTACCAAAGATCTCACACACATCCGCCTCATGACTCAGCTGAGACAGTTGAAGTCAGTGATTTCTAAGGATGGAAGGCCCTAGAATAATGTCATTACGGGAATTGTTGACATGTCTCAGTGTGACCGTGTTGACTCACTATGGGGAGGCATGCTCATATTCCCCCGTAAATGTGCTGGCCACTCTGCACAGAGACTGGGCACGGAACCCAGAAATCTCACTCTCCAGAGTTAAGCCTTCTCTCTGCTTCTCCCTGGGGACCATGCCATGTGTAAAAGGAATAAGAATTCTAACTGAGACTGGGTTTTTTTTCACCTCAACTTTTTAAGTTTCAGACATTTTTAGGAGATGTGTGACCTTCCGTCTACATGTCTACATGTCCTATGAGCGTGCTTACTTCACTCTTATTCTATGTGCATATCATACGTGTCATACATTCTATGATCATGTCAAAATACTTCCCAGCGTGGTGTGTGAGTGAACCAGCTGCTGTTTGCTGACAGATAAGTTAGCTCTCTGATAACCGCAAGGGTGGGCAAGAGAAGAAATGCCACTTTTTAAAGAATCCAAACCCTCACACCTTTCAACTAATTCCTTTCCGCGGGAAGACATCTACATCACACTGCCTTGACTATGATACACATTCCAAAAAAATAATTTATGAAAAACTATGTTGAGATACTGAGCTCATAGAATAGGTTAATTCGCTGTTGTTCAAAAGCCCCATGCAAGTTCAAAGCCATGGTAATAACATCTTGGACAGAGGACCCCAAAAAGAAGGCAGGTGTCTGAAGCAGAAATAACCTAATCAGCTCACGTAAGTCTAATAACACAGTAATAACATCTTTGACAGAGAACTTCTTTTTCAAAGAAGCTACAAAGGTTTCACGTTCACCGTCTCAGAATTAGAATTCTTGTTTCACCGTTTCATTACCGGTTTCTCAAAAGGACATGTGTGACCAGTCATAGCGAACCCCCGTTGCGTGCTTACTGCGTTCCGAGCCACGTCTTTGTGTTTGCTCCTCGTCATACCGTGAACGTACATCTCAGAGAACTGGGGCTCAGAGAGGCTGGGGCCGCCGACAGGGGACGACAGCTCTGGGACGTGAGCCCACATCTGTCCAGCTGTGGGGACGGGACCCTAACCGCTGTGCCTCTGACTCTGACTGAGGAAGGTTCCAGCTGAGCTCACGCAGGACATCCTCTTGGTAAAATGACACGCAGTTCTGCAGGTCGTCGAGGGGAATTTTTCTTGCTAAAGTCAACAAGCTACACCCCCAAACCTTCCCATTAGTGGGTGGCCAGGGCTGTGCATACGGCATATGCCCTTTGCCAGAGGAGATGGCTGAGGGCAGGGTGGGGGTGCCCTGGTCCAGCACCCCCTATACGGATCTCTCTCTGGGCGGCTTTGCAGGTTGGAGTGTTTTGGAGACACCGCTGAACCCTGGCTGTCTGAACCCTAATAGCAATATAGGTGCCACTGAGTGGGGTGGAAGGGGGAAGGGGAGGTCTGAGGGCGACCAGGGACGAAGGGCAGGCGGAAACCACCCACTGGGGAAGGCCCCGCTCTCAGGAACCGCTACCCAGGTCTGGGGACTAGGAATGAGCACGCCTCGTGGACCCTGATGGTAGGTGGCTGCCGCATGTGGAGGGCTGTGCCAGGAGCAGGGCTGAGCCTTATGGACGCGGCATACGGGCCTTGCCTGGGGCAGAGTGTGAGCTGGCAGCTTCCAGGAAAGCCCAGAAAGAGCAGGGCCCCCGGCTCTCGTGTGGCTGTGGCTCCTCCAGATGTGGGGCTCTGCCTGAACCCACCTGTCTCTCGGTTGGTTGGCAAACTCACCTGGCCTCCCGCACCTCCCTGCAGACCAGCGGGGTGATTTGAATGAAGGGGATGCTGCTGGCACCTCTCATGGCCTAGGGACACTCGAATATAATGTTAGGGACACTTACATATAATTTTAGGATGTTTTCTATCTGATTTAAAGCCCTAGCAGCATCTAATTGAAAGCCCTGTGGAAAGCTAGTCTAAGGCTCGGTGGGCCTGCAAGCAGAATGGTGGGGGTGACTCAGGGTTCTCTCTCGTCCCCGTCTGAATCCATCTGCTGACAGATTTTTCTCTAGGAAATACTATGAATTCTACATACAACACAGGGGCTTCAACGGTGACAGGACTTTCCCCAGGTGACTGCAAAAAGTGTCTGGTTCACCACATTCTCTGCAGAACGTGCTCGTATCTATGAGATCCGGTTCCCTAAAGAACAGTGGTTCTCAACCTTCCTAATGCCGTGCCCCTTTAAGACAGCTCCTCATGGGGTGGTGACCCCCAACCATAACATTATTTCCGTTGCTACTTCATCACTGTCATTTTGCTACTGTCATGAACTGTCACGTAAATCTCTGATTGGCAGGATGTATTTTAGTGGCTACAAATGAAACATCATTAAAGCATAGTGCTTAATCACAAAAACAATATGTAATTATATATGGTGAAATATTTATTCCTAATGACAAATAAATGAAATTTTGTCTTGAATCGTGGTGTTGCATGGGCAACAGTCTTCCTAGGACAACAGTAAACTACATGGCTACCCTTTGCTACACCGAGGAGCGGTCTGTTGGTTCCTAAGACCATGGGAAATAGGTGTTTTCCGCTGGTCTTAGGCGACCCCTGTGAAAGGGTCGTTCGACTCCTAAAGGGGTCGCGACCCGCAGGTTGAGAACCGCTGCTTTAGCAGCTCGATAAGCACAGACGCAGTACCTGTAAGACATATGGGAACGCCCGTGAGAGCTAAGTCCTGTCCTAATTTCTTGTTCTTTTTTGAATCTTCGTTGTTGAAAGTATTACAGATGTTCCCCTTTTTCTCCCATCGACCCCCTCCAGCCCACCCTCAATTTTTTTTTCTTTTCTAATCACGTTTGCCTCCATGGGCAGCTTAAGACAAATGACCTTCAGTAACTCTCCTCACACAGAGCTAACTGAAGGTGCTTTTAGGTTGGGACCCCTCTTTAGACACAGAAAGCCACCCCTGACTGGAAGGCCTCTTCATCCGCCTCCATTCAAAGGAACACTTGAGAGGGAGTAGTACATGGAGGTTGGTAATAACGTCAAAGGCCAGGTGAGGTAGCATATGACTCTGGAGAGCACGTATCTCTCACTTCAAATGTACAAAAAAAAACAAACAAAAAAAAACACCGGAGAAATCACCGTTTAAATAAAGAAAAGACTGTGCTCAGTGCTTCATGCTAGATCTCTAAGGCATGAACCCAACGGCGGGAACATTTAGAAATATTTGGAGGTTATTTTCTTTTTGATTCAGTGTGGTTCTCTTTTTTTATTATTGTTTAAAGTATTACAAATAGTAATACATGTCTCCTTTTTTCCCCCCTATTGACCTCCCTCCGGCCTTTCCCGCCCCCCAGTACAGGCCCTCACCTGCCCCTTCCCCCCCAATGCCCTGTATCCATTGGCTACGCTTACATACATGCATACAGGTCCTTCGGTTGATCTCTTACAGACCCCTCTCACCTCCCCTGCCTTCCAGCTGTAGTTTGACAGTCTGTTTAATGCTCTATTACTTCTGTATCTATTTTCCTGTTGATTCTTTTCTTTAAAAACATCTTGCCTCTGCAGGCTAGAAATAAACCTATAAGAACAAAAAATGTTCGAGTGCCCATTTCAATGTCCATCAGTTCTGAGTCCCACTTTCAATGTCAAACAGTTCCTGATGGGCACACGTCAGCCATGGTATCAGGATGTTGGACAAACGGTGGCAATGCGGGTCCGACCCTCTCTGGTTCGATCCTCGGCATCCTGAGCGACACCCAGCTGCTGGCTGCTTCTTGATTGCCATTGACCCTTTTTCTCTGCTAGAAAAATCTCCGGCCATCGGGTTTTCTTCTGGGTTGGGCTGATTTTTATTTAGTCCGGTTTTCAAGGCTTCTTCTTCTCCTCTTTGCCTTTGGGCTTTCCTCCTTTGGATAAACCACGACCGCTTCTTCAGGTCGCCCCCAATTCTGCCGTTTCTCCCACGTCCCTGCGCCTCTCAAACGCACGCACGTGTTTGCCTCGCTGACGGCTGTACCTTCCTCCCTCCCCAGGAGACTTGGAAGACGCCGAGCCCGACTACTCGTTCTCCTGCTACAGCCAGGTGGAAGTGAGCGGGCCCCAGCACCTGCTGCGCTGCGCCTTCGACGACCCCGACATCAACAGCACCCACCTGGAATTTGAAATATGGTGAGCAACAGCATGGGGGTGGGGCTGATGGTCTAACATCACCATCGGGTGAATTCCAAAGGTCCTGGCCTCCTGGCCCTTCCCCAGGAGACTCTGGCAAAGAAATTCTCCCAGGTTCATCTGTCAGGTTCGGCTGCTACAGCCAGATGATGGGATGGATCCCGGCGATCCCGCATCCCTCCTGACTTCGTAGCAGAATTTAAATCCTGCTTCACCTAAAAAAAAATGTCTTGGCCTGACATGAGGCAGTCTGGTGTCTTCAAGTTGCACTCTGGTGCCCGGTTTCCAAGGCCACCACCAACGCCTACCTGCTCTGGACCTACAGCTCGCTATGTACCGTATTTTCTGGTGTATGAGACGACTTTTTAACCCAGGGAAATCTTCTCAAAAGTTGAGGGTCATCTTATATGCTGGGTGTCATCTTATAGGGCAGGTATATCCCAAACTCTATATTTTAACTGGAAAAGTTGGAGGTCGTCTTCTACGCCGGAAAATACGGTAACACCTCTGCGGGTTTCTTCACGTGTCCAATGAGATATACTACCTCACCGGGAGGCTGTGATGACTACATAATTTAATACCTCAGTAATTTAATTAGAAAACATAGCCCGTGTGGAATAAGTCATGAAAAGAGGCATTAAGCAAAAATTTTTTTTAAATCTATAAAATATCTATTAAAATCTATAACTATAGGCCAAACTGTCGCCTTCCTGACACAGTTTGACTTTGGGTTATGTGTTTAATATCCATTTCTAAGAACCCGCAGGAATACATTGGTTCTTGACCTCTTGCGGCCTCAGAGGAAAGGCTGAGAAGCGGAGAAAGTCTGTTTTGAAAGTGGTGAGAGCTCAGAGAGCTGCGTCTTCTCCTCCTCCACAAATCAGCTCCTGCTGTTGAGTTAAAAAAAAAAAAAAAAGGACTCTGACTTGAAATTCGGATGTGTGGCTATCTCCACGCTCCTATCAGATGACCTAATTTTAGTTGGTTTCCTCGTAAGGAAAGTGGGTCAGGATCCACCAGTAAAAGAGGCCGTCTTACGTTCTTAAACATTCAGCCTCCTATGGGGTCCCCTCCCCTGATATGGGGTCCAGACAAGCCCCGAATTCCATGTCTGACATTAATTTGATTGACAGGAGCTTTCTGCATCTGCTCATGCAGAGATCCCAGCTGCGGTCACTGCAGTGACATGGTCTTGACCTTGAATTTCAGAGCCTGTTCCCCATCTGTCTCTGTCAGTTCGCTTCTGTCGCACTCTTTCCAGGAATAAAACATGTGGGGAGAATAGGAACTGACACTCTCCAGAATCTGTGCTGCAGGTAGCCCACGCGGAAACACCAAAAGACTCGTACAAACGGGCACTAAGTAAAACGTTAAAAATTTAAGAAATGTGCTCGTTTTTATGGGCAAAACCTCCTTCAAACATAGAGGTTTTGACTCTGGGTTCGCCGAGCCGCTCTTGGTGGACTTGGGTGATCACTGTGGTTTCTCTTAGGGAGTGTGAGGCTGACCTTCCTGCCCACTTTCACTCTCAGGCCCTCTGACCACTTCCAGGGCCACTGGAGCCAACTTTCCCACGTCCTCCAGCAAGTCTTCCTATTTCCTGCTGTATTTTCATTGATCCAAAGTCCCCATTGGGGTTTTTAATTGGATTCAGATATTTCCATTGGAAATGAATCACCTCAAGATGTGTTTTCAGTGTGAAACAATAAGTGTGAACTCCTTAGTAGGTCATGGTGTTATTTTCATAAATTTACCGTATTTTCCAGAGTATAAAGTGACCGGGCGTATAAGACGACCCCCAACTTTTCCAGTTAAAATACAGAGTTTGGGATATACCTGCCCTATAAGACAACACCCGGCGTATAAGACGACCCTCGACTTTTGAGAAGATTTTTATGTGTTAAAAAGTCGTCTTATACGCCAGAAAATATGGGATCTACCTTGAGGGTGGACCGATGGAACTCCAAGTGCAGAGTGGACCAGACCACGTATCTTAAATTCACTTAAACAGAGAGCTGTATTTGCTGCTTTGATTGTTTCTCTTCCACTCTGAAACTAACTTTATGGAGCTTGCCCCCTCCTCATTAATACAAATTGATAGAAACTGGAAATGGCTGGAAATTGTGCTTTCTGTGAACATCAGTGCCCAGGTGGGATTGTTGCTAGAACGCGGGTGCTGTCTCCCGGCGGGCTCACCTGGGGCATTTGTTAGATGAGTGTACCACCTGCCAGATCTGGCCGTCATCTCCCGGGCTTAGAAACCTAGTAGCTTTGTGTTCAGTGTGAAGATCCGTCTCTCAGGGATGAACTTGAATTAGGCGAAACCACAGAGTGGAGCACCAGCGTACCCAGTGACTATTTCACAGTAATAGATACAACTCTCTTAAAGGCCTGAAGACTCATCCTGGGCTCGGGTGGTATTTGGGGAAGAGGGACAGAGAGGGCCCATCAGTTTCATATAAGTCTGCTCTTTTGTATATATATAATTGATTTTTTTACAGAGAGGAAGGGAGAGAAATAGAAAGTCAGAAACATCGATGAGAGAGAGACATAGATCAGCCACCTCCTGCACGCTCCACAGTGGAGATGTGCCCACAAGCAAGGTACATGCCCCCGACCGGAATCGAACCTGGGACCTTTCAGTCCGCAAGTGGATGCTCTATCCACTGAGCCAAACCTGTCTCGGCTATAAGTCTGCTCTTACTGGGGGACCTGGAAATATTTCATCCGCCAGAACTCTAGCTGTCAGGTTCCTGGAGTGGCAATGCAGAGGAGCTGGGAACAGGTATGTAGGTGGGAATTCACAACTAGCTTTGTGACCCAGGCCAGGGACCAATCAAGCTCTCTGATGGTAACAATTGAGATGGACACATGCGCAACGTATGGTCAGTGCCTGGAAATGGTACCTAATTCTCTCGGTACAGTGGTACCTCGAGATACGAGTGCCCTAACATACGAGATTTTTGAGATACGAGCCGTCGAGCGAGCGATTTTTGCTTTGAAATACGAGCAACATTTGAGATAGGAGTCATTGCATGGATCGGCCAGCTGCACACGACCAACCAGTTTACCTTGACTCGAGCGTCTCATAGTTTCCCACGCCTCAAGGTTATGGAATGAATTAAACTCGTATCTCAAGGTACCACTGTAGTATGATTTTCCTTTTAAAAATGTGATCCAAAGGTTATTCAGTAAATACAGATGCAAACCAAGGACGCTTGTGTGTTGATTTTAAGACTAGAGTTATTTGGTTCAGATCTCCATGCGATTGAATTTTTTAAACAAGTCGCCAGCATTTAAATATCGAGGTATCTCTTTAAAAACCAGGTTTCGTAATACCGGGCACATACATCAAAAAAATGGATGAAGAGAATTCTGGCTGCTGCTAGAGATGGGGGCTTAAACCCCCTTCCTGGAGTCAGGCCCTCATTTCTCATTCGTATCACCTGCAGAGGTACTTGGATTGGGGACCCTGCCTTTTAGGTGTTTGCATCATTTTTAGAGCCAGTTCTCAGAAGGCAGCTGTACTTCCTTTATTTCCACATTCTTGGGGGCACACAGTCCCTGCCAGGTACGCCTACAGATACCACTTCAAATGTGTCATGTTTTGTTTTCCTCAATTACCACGCAGGTCACGGGCTACACCCTGCCGATGCCACCTCACCCTCTAGACCTTACTGGCAACATTTGTCAAGCGCTGGCCATGTAGCCCTCTCTGTAGGGAACTACACTGACTTGCAAAGTTGTTCCATATTTTCGAGATAGATTCTGTTTTTCAGGCCCAAATAGCGAATAAAATAATTTTTGTTTTTAACATTTCCATGTAAAGATCACATCACACTAAACTATCGAAGATTGCAGACATTTTAGGAAGATAAAGGTGGGGTAAAGAAACAGGGTCTGCCCTAGCCGGTTTGGCTCAGTGGAGAGAGCATCAGCCTATGGACTGACGGGTCCCAGGTTCGATTCCGGTCAAGGCCACGTGCCTGGGTTGCATGCTCGATCCTCAGCAGGGGGCATGCAGGAGGCAGCCAATCAATGATTCTCTCCTGTCATTGATGTTTCTATCTCCCTCTCCCTTCCTCTCTGAAGTCAATTTTAAAAGTTTGGTTTTTTTTTAAGAAAAGAAACAGGGGCTGTGGCCTCTGGTCAATGGCAGGTACCTTGGTTGCGGGCACATCCCCAGTAGGAGGTGTGCAGGAGGCAGCTGATCAATGCTTCTCTCCCAACAATATTTCTGACTCTATCCTTCTCCCTTCCTCTCTGTAAAAAAAAAATCAATAAAAATATATATTTTAAAAAAGAGCACATCTCAATTCGGACTAGCTATATTTCAAGTGTTCAATAAGTACGTGGATAGTGGCTACTGTGTTAGACCATGGAGCCCCAGAACATTCCTAATCCTGGCAATAAATACAGTTGGCAACCAAGTAAATTGCTTTAATTTAATTAAGTAAATAGAAATGAATTGGATAGAATTGAATTGAACTACTCCTAAGGGCACACGTCGTTTCCTCCAATCACATGAGGCCATAGTCAGTGGCTCAAGGCTCTCTGCTCCAGGTCACAGTTTTATCTTAGTCTCCTGACAAGGCTGCCCCCAATCCAAGCCCCACTCCTCCCCCAGCCCCCCACTCCATAAAGCAGCTTCTAGAATTCAGAGCCCCTAATAGGATGCCCAGGCTCATAAGACAGCCATATAATGATCTTCATATTCCATTGTTCATTAAGCTCCTTCTCCCTAAAGTGGGAGTGAACTGAGAATACCATTTTACATTCTTCTTTAACTTCCAACAGAACCAGGAACTTGCTCCATGTTAAGGATCTAAGGATCTTTACCTCCCAGTATACTCTACACTCGATGATTGAACTAAAAGCCATTATTCTTCTAATTTCTCCAGGTCACACATCTACCTGAACTTTAGAAAGAGGACCCTGCCTCAACACACCCCTTCTATCCTTATTCACCGAATCGTTATCATCTTCAGAACGTCCTCTCTGACACTCCTCCCAAGGAGTGACCCCCAGTATCCATCTAGCTTAGCTTAAACACTGGCTTTTAATTGTACTCTACTCCAAGTCAGAAAACCCATTTAGCCAAATAAAGAACACACCCTTGAGAAACTCCAACAAATTCAAGTATACACACACACACACACACACACACACACACACCAGAATAACTATATACCCCTAAAAGATAACGGTTAACTAACAAAGCTACATTGGGGTGAGGAGGGGGAGTGGCAGTGGAGATAATTTTAAGGAATGTCCCACAAAGAGAAGATACCTTTAGTCAATTAACAAACTTAAACGGAGATTAACCAGTCACTTAAAGCCACAGCAACCCAAAGGTGAGTGATTATGCACCTCAAGTTGAGGGGTTCTCGTTGGATTTCAGCTCCATGCCCACCTCACCTCGAGCCACACGGAGTCCATGGATGATAGTGGGAAGGGCTCACATGAGCACACGCAGAGAAACATGTACATACATCCGATTTATTAAAGAACACCAACACGTATTCTGGATTAGAGGTAGTAACGGACCTCTTTAGAACCTGTTTCTATTATATATACACACACATACACACACATACACACACACACACACACACACACACACACACACATGCACACACACGAAACTGTGTGCGGATTGGGTCTCTAGACTTAGCCCGTCTTCTGGCAATGGATCAGAGCCTGTGGGCGGGGGGGAGGGACCAAGAGAGACGTCTGCCTTCTGCTTGCTTGCCAGTCCCCAGTCCCACCCTGCCACCACCCACCCTGGTTCCCCCATGGTTCTCCATTTGCCATCCGGGGATGGGAGCCTACAGACTGAGAGAAGGAGGTGGTTAATGAACCTCATGTAGTTATTCTGGTGTGTGTGTGTGTGTGTGTACTTGAATTTGTTGGAGTTTCTCAAGGGTGTGTGTTCTTTATTTGGCTAAATGGGTTTTCCGACTTGGAATAGAGTACAATTAAAAGCCAGTGTTTAAGCTAAGCTCGAATAGATACTGGGGGTCACTCCTTGGGAGGAGTGTCAGAGATGATAACATTGCCACATGGAGGTTGAGAAAAGAAGAGAAATTAGTAATTTTACTTTATCCTGCATTGTTTAATTACTTTATACTGAGAATGCAAATGTTCTATTACTTCTTTAATTTTTATGTGCTTTATTAATTTATGTGATTTACTCTCTTTGTTGATAATTCATTTTGGGAGTCACACTTACCTGTGGTAAAATGTACAGATGTTTAGTGATTCTAAGAAACAAATCTGACATGTAGCTATCACCTCAGTCAAGACACAGAATGCTTCTTTTGCCCTAAGAGGATGCCTCGGGTCCCCTTCTAGTCACACTTTACCCCTTGGGCAATCTCAGTTCTGAATTCTATCACTTTGGTTTTGCCAGTTTCTGATGGTTGTTATAAACGGAATAACACACGACTCACTCTTTTCTGTCTCACTCCTTTTGCACAGCACAGTGCTTTTGAGATTTATTTATTCTGACACATCTCATAATTCATCTTTTCAGTTGTTCAGTATCAATTCCATTGTATGAATATATCACAAATGTTAGCACTTTCTCCTCTTGATGGCGATTTGAGTTCTTTCACGTATGAGATTCTTCCTTTTTTAAGTTGTTAACATTTTTGGACAAGTCAGTTTGTGAATACACAGTTTTATTTCTCCACGGGTTTCTCTGCAACAAACATCCGAGTGGGATTGCTATATCACGGGGGGAGGTGTATATTTCGCTTTAGAAGAAACTGTGCAACGGATTTCCAAAGTGGTTACACCATTCCATCTCCTACCATCAGTGTATGAGCTACAGTCATTTCTAACATTTGGGTCTAAAACACTATCCAATAATTTTTATTTATATTTCTCAAATAATAAATAACGTTGACCACCTTTTCATG
This sequence comes from Lasiurus borealis, assembly GCA_004026805.1. Taxonomy (NCBI): domain Eukaryota; kingdom Metazoa; phylum Chordata; class Mammalia; order Chiroptera; family Vespertilionidae; genus Lasiurus; species Lasiurus borealis. The sequence goes on along the minus strand of PVJN01013870.1, from coordinate 8,356 downwards.
AATTTGTTGGCCACTTATATGTAAGTTTTGGCAAAGCTTTTGTCTTTTTTGATTGAGCTGTCTTTTCATTATTGACGGATGTAAATTCTTTACATGTCCTGGATACAATTTGTATGTCAGACATCTGTATTGCAATTATTTTCTTTCAATCTGTACCTTGCCATTTCGTTTTCTTAATGGTGTATTTTAATAAACCAGAGGTTTTTCATTTTGATGAAGAATGAAATATCCATCATTTTTCTCTTTTATGTTTCTTTCTGTGTCATTACTATCGCTGTCTACGGCCAGAGTTAGGGAGATACTTTCCTCTGTTTTCTTCTAAATGCTCTATGGTTTTAACCTTTATGTCTAGGTCCATAATCCATATCTAATGTATATTGTATAAGATTGAGGTTTATATCTTCCATACATCTGTTCAGTCGTTCTAGGAAAATTCGCTGCAAAAATATTCTATTTTCCATTAAATTGACTGAATACCTATTTTAAAACCAGTGAACCTTATAGTTATGAATCTGTTTCCAAACTCTCAATATACTTTCTGTTGATCAACTTATCTATCCTTATGCCAGTGCTACACTGTCCTGATTACCATAGCTTTACAGAACATTTCATTCAAGAGCTTGGAACCCTATTTGTTATATTTTTTTCATGTTGTTTTGGCTGTCCTTTGAATTTCCACGTAAATTTTAGAATTGTCTTATCAATATTTATAAAATCCTGCTGAGATTTTGTTTAATATTATATATGCCAATTTGGGGAGTTTTTCCAATCTTTTTCCTACTGACTTTGTAATCCATGACAGTAGTTCTCCATTTATTTAGATCCTCTTTAATAGCTCTCAGGAATGGCTTATAATTGTCATTGCAAAGGCCTTAAACATCTTTTATTAATTTTTATTTCTAAGCATTTTGTGTTTCTGTTGCAGAAATAAAGCTATTTTTTTAATGATTTTTCTGATTATTTGATACTAACCTATAGAAATATAACCACCTTTTGTACAGTGACATTGCTGAATTCACTTCATTATTTCCAGGAATTGTTTTGGAGAAAATGGTTTTCCATGTAAACAGACATGCGGTCTGCAAATAAAGGGTCTTTTTTTTTCCCCAATCTGGATGCCTTTTATTTCAGAGATTTAAGATGTTGTTCCAGTGTTTTCTGGTTTCCATAGTTTCTGATGGAAAGTGATAATTTTTCCTAGATGTTTACAAGACTTTCTATTTGTTTTTGTTTTCAGCCATTCAACTATGGTGTGCTTAGCTTTTATGATGTGCTTTTTGTATTTTCCACATTTGGGAAATTTGGAGCCATTATTTTTTTTAAACATCTGTTCAGCCAAATTCTTTCTCTCTTCTTGTTCTGGAACTCTACATATTTATCCCTTTGAGTTGTTCTCCAGGTCACCAAGAATTTTTATTTAAGAATAAATAATGCCTATGGATCTATCTTCATGTTCACTAACCCTTTTCCCTGCCATCTTCAATCTGCTGTTAAATCCATCCCATACATTCAGTACATTTTTTTAAAAATTTTAGATACTTGTTATAGTATTTTTATTTTGTTCTCCTTTATAGTTTCCACTTCTCTCTTAAGATTAAACATCTGTTCAATAACCCTGACAATGTTTTATGTTTAGCCTTGGAGCATATTTACAAGAACTGCTCTGAAGTCCTTTTTCTGCTAGTCCCAACATCTGGATCAGCTTATAAGATGGGTCAGAGTTGAAGTCACACAAACGAAGTATACTTGTGCTGTTAATTTACTGTATACTGAAACTTCTCCTTGAATTAAAACAAATACCTGCAAAACCGTTTTGGCTCAGTGGATAGAGTGTCAGCCTGCGGACTGAAAGGTCCCAGGTCTGATTCCAGTCAAGGGCACATACCTTGGTTGTGGGCACATCCCCAGTAGAAGGTGTGCAGGAGGCAACTGATAGATGTTTCTAATTCTCTATTCCTTTCCCTTCTTCTCTGTAAAAAAAATCAATAAAATACTTTTAAAAAAAAAATACCTTTTTTGTTTCTACAGTGGAGGCCTTTTGGGAGTCAAGTGCATGAAGTTTAGTAAACGGCAAGAGATATATTTCATCAAGACAACTCAATTCTTACTGATTGGAGACAGCGAAATGTGTGTGAAGCGTGGGAAAACGAGCTTACTTTGCAGGAAAATGAGCATAACCCATATAGGTAAGAAGATTAGCGAGGGAGATGACTTCCATCTTTCAGGTATCTGAAGATGTTGACCGTCTATGGAGTTTCTGGATTGTAAAAGAACACAAATCCTGAATGCTATTTGCATTAGAGAATAGCAAATTTCCTGATACAAATAATTTTTATTTATTTTTAAACATTATTTTATCTTCCAACCACAGTTTGCATTCGATACCATTCTGCACCAGTTTCAGATGTTCAGCAAAGTGGCCAGAAAAAAAAACATGCACCCTACACAGTGGTCCCTCTGCTGCCCAAGCACTCACCTGCCCCAGACCCTATTATCTCACCAACATTGACTGTATCCCCACACTGCAAACTGCATCTCTGTGGCTGTTCTGCAATTGGTACTGCTTGACTTTTCACCCAGTCCTCCTCCTTTCCCCCCTCCGACAGCTGTCAGTCTATTCTTTGTGTCTATAAGTCAAATCATTTTTTTAATGAAAGTTTTGAAGCTCCTGCTATTAATTCTTACCATAATAATTCTCTTCACACCCCTTGAGTGAGAGTGATTGGCACCTATGCATAAAAGAGAAATGCATCCATATGAAGTGTCTACCTGGAGCTAGGTCTCCAGTCATCCATTCACTCATGGCCTTTCCCTCCTCACCTTATAAACTCTCTTCTCTCCCTATACTTACCATATTCAGAGTGTGTTTAGCTAAATAATCACATCATTTTATGCTCTGGTCAGAGCTGCCTTTCTGCCTTCCCACACTGCCCAGAGGCCCAGAGCAGCTGGGGTAGTACAGAACACCTGCGTCCCATACCCAGCCACTCAGCACATATATATGCAAATTAGCCTGCCATCTTTGGTGGGTTTATTTGCATATTCACTCCTGATTGGCTGGTGGGCATCTTGAAGGTACGGTCAATTTGCATCTTCTCTTTTATTAGTATATAGATAGATATAGAGATAGAGATAGAGATAGAGATAGAGATAGAGATAGGTATGTAGATATATAGATAGATAAATATAAAATTGGCTCATGTAATTATGGGAGCTGGCAAATCTTAAATTTGTAGGGCAAGCCAGAAAGCTAGAAATTGAGGTTAGCATGGATATTATCATGTTGAGTCCAAATTCCCTGGGGCAGGCCAGGCTGTTTGGAAACTCAAGCAGGTTTTTTACGTAGAATTCTTGAGACAAAAGTTTTGCTCCTTCTGGGAATCTGTCTTTGCTTTTCAGGCCTTCATCTAAGTGGATGAAGACTACCCTATAGAGCAGCAGTTCTCAACCTGTGGGTCGCGACCTCTTTGGGAGTCGAAAGATCCTTTCACAGGGGTCGCCTAAGACCATTGGGAAATGCAGATATTTACATCACGATGCATAACAGTAGCAAAATTTCATGGTTGGGGGTCACCACCACATGAGGAACTATATGCAAGGGTCACGGCCTTAGGAAGGTTGAGAACCACTGCCTTAAACCATCCCAGACTCAGTTTCCCTGTCAGTCTGGTGGCTGTAAGTGTTGCTGATGGCAGATGGCACAACTAACACCCTTGGCACTTAGTAGATACATAAACAATATTAGCCTGGTCTTTCCTTAATTCTACCTTCATCTTCCCTGGCAGCTGGGGAGGGAAGGATCTCCCTGGCAGAGTGCTTGTTGAAAATGTGAATGGTAATTGTTCCCTTCAGCGAAGGGCAGGAACCAGCTTGGCAGGTGTCAAGGGTATCAGCCTTCTCTGTTGACTTGTTTCTCTACAACCTACCTCCTTCCTCCTGCTTCCTTTGAGGGCATCCTTCCTTTCTCTAGTGCATCCAAGGTCACAGCGGGTCACTCGCCCCTTTCATGAGACATAGGGGGTCAGGGAGGAGCCACTTCCTCTTTCATGGAGAAACCTGGGCAGCCAGCACTCTGAGACACGGGTGGCAGTGTGGGGGTCAAACTGGCTCAGCCAGTCAGGCTCAGCGCCAGATCAGGCTGCACAGAATCCAGCTCCGTATACTGAGTGGACGTGTGAGGGACACACCCTCTCATTCATCAACAACAGGTTGAGGCTAGCCTTGAACCTCCGTGTCCCCCATCTCTGTCCTGAGAGGAGCCGTGCAGATCAGTGGCTGCCACGTCGCTGGATAAGGGACCTCCCAGGCTTTGGGGAAAGAGCAGGGAAGAGGCCAAGATGGGGAGCTTCCCGCCAGTGTGGGGAGGAATCCCACGCCTTGCTCAGGATTTGTTCTGCCTAAAATAACACCTGTCTCCCTCCGACAGCGTTTCATGGATGGTGCACGTGGCCCTAACAGCCACGCCGTGAGACAGACAGGCAGAAGAGGAGGCCAGAGAGGGTTTGGAGCAGAAGCAAAGCAGACTGAGGGAGGAGGTAGCCTGAGGTCACACTGGAAGGTGCAGGCCAGAACCAGGACGCAGACCCTGGAATCCTATAGAGAGCTAAAACGGTGCAAGCTCACCGCCTGATCTTAATGGAACAGTGAAGACTCAAAGGCTACATACTCTGCTTTGGGCTAGTTTACAACGAGTGTTTAAAAAGTGAGAGGAATGTGTTTTCGTGTAAAATTAGCAGCTGTTGTCACAAGCCCTAAAACATGTAATATCTCCAACACCATCAGGTTTATTTCACGCTCTTCTAAGCACCAAATGGGTGTCTCTAACCTGTGGGTGAAAGTCCTCCAAGCAATATCCCGGGCTCGTTCATCCTGTAGCCTCACTGTCTTCAATCTCTAAGTCCAATAGGTGAAAGGGGAGCAGGCATAGGGTCACACCTGTGGGGTGGCTAGGCCAGGACAGGAAGTACAGCCCATCACTTCCACACACACTGCTCACTAGGCCACACCCAGCCGCAAGGGAGGCTGGAATGTGTAGTCCGGCTTTGAACCAGGAAGAAGGAGATGTGGTTTTCTAATCGGGAATGTGATTTTCAGAATGGATGGGCTTGAAAAGTATCATTATTTTCCTGACTGCCTTAGAGGCTGACCTCGTTTCTTTTTCCTTTTCAGTCAAACCTGAGGCTCCTTTTGACGTGAGAGTCATCTATCGTGAGGAAGCAAATGACTTCGTGGTGACATTTAACACGTCACACTTGCGAAAGAAATATGTAAACAAATTAATCCACGAGGTAGCCTACCATCAGGAGAAAAATGAAGATGACTGGATGGTATGTGGCTCAACTACATGTATAGGTTATGAAATGTATAGATATACAGAATAAATAAGTTACATAAATAAATTAAAATATGTAAATGTCTTAAGCTATAAAATAGGAACTTCTTAATAATTATGTACTTTTGGTTCCAGAGGTACATGTACCTGGAGAAATCCCCTAGTAATTTCGTGCTCAAAATGTACCTTTTACTGAAAGAAGCTCCTAAGAGTAGAAGCTTCAGATCTCCTCTGGCCCAGTCCTCTCCTGTTTCCCCCTCCCTTGAGGAAGGGGGTGTTTTGTTTTGTTGTTGTTGTTGTTTAGTATATTTTATTGATTTTTTACAGAGAAGAAGGGAAAGGGATAGAGAGTTAGAAACATCGATGAGAGAGAGAGATATCTATCAGCCACCTCCTGCACGCCCCCTACTGGGGATGTGCCCGCAACCAAGGTACATGCCCTTGACCCGAATCGGACCTGACCTGAGACCCTTCAGTCTGCAGGCTGACGCTCTAGCCACTGAGCCAAACCGGTTTCGGCTGTTGTTGTTTATTTTTATAATATAGGTCAAGACCAAATCAAAATCAATCCCCTTTACGTGGGATCCTGAAAAGGTATCCTAGGGAGCCCAACTCTCACAGGTAAAATCAGGCAAAAACATCACCCAGTCATAACGACAACTGATTTATGGACATGTGAGAGCAGTGGGATGGAGGACAAGAGGAGAGGGAGGTAGAATTCTATCTTTCTGGAGGGAACTAATTTTTGCTCACTACTCTTACCACCCCCTTTCACCTCTTGTTGGGAGGTGAAAGGAGAGAGAAAGAAAAAGAAGTGATTGAAGCGTCGGGAGAGCCCAACAACTCACCTGAAGAAAGACCCAGAGTACCACTGCCCTCTTCCCCAGCTGTGGTATCCTTTGTGAGCTCAGAGCTTCTGCCAATGCTGACCGCTCCACCTGTCGGTGTTTTTCTTGTAACAAACATGTGAGAACTTTGAGCCGGAGTCCACAGGATACTAACGACACTCCGCTTGAATGACCCGGGAGACCTGGGTGGCCCCTCTTTCTCCCTCCTAAACATGTCGTGGCACTTTTCGCTCTTCAGCGCGTCAATCTGTCCAGTACGAAGCTGACCCTCCTTCAGAGGAAGCTGCAGCCTGATGCGATGTATGAGATTAAAGTCCGGTCCATCTCTACCGGCTATTTCCGAGGCTTCTGGAGTGAATGGAGTCCGAGTTCCCACTTCAGAACTCCAGAGGCCAAGGGCACAGGTGAGAGGTGACCGCGGACTCTCTGTTCCCCGCAGAGAGCTTTTTCAAGCCAAAGGGTGCGAGTGAGAGTGAGAGAGCACAAGAGAGGATGCCTTTCTGTGGAGAGAACCTGCCATCTTGGCTCTTGTTGGGATGAACCAGGAAGGAGTGGGGGTTGATCACGTGAGGAAGGCTGTCGGGACTCCACTGGACTGGGTGCTCCTTGGACCCGCTAATACTTCTGAATAAAATCCCCACCCGTTGCCTCCAGTTTACGGATTCAGACTGGGATCTCAATGGCGGATAAGGCCTCTCTAGGAAACACTTGTGTGGGTGGCAGATGGGCAGGCCGATGGGGCTCTCCCTTGCCCTTCTTTCCTGAAGAATGAAAATATCCTGGTGCTATAGGAAAGGAGAGTGGCCACTGAGCCAAACCGGTTTCAGCTGTTGTTGTTGGTTTTTATAGTGTTTCTAAATTAAGTTGTTGGGCGAACAATAGAGGTCAAGACCAAATCAAAATCAATCCCCTTTACGTGGGATCCTGAAAAGGTATCATAGGGAGCCCAATTTTCACAGGTAAAATCAGGCAAAAACATCACCCAGTCATAACGACAACTGATTTATGGACGTGTGAGAGGAGTGGGATGGAGGACAAGAGGAGAGGGAGGTAGCAGGGCACATGCATCTCCCCTTTGGGGGATGACATGGCTGAGATGGCAAAGGAGGGCATCTCTCTCAGACCTTTTAAGGAACCCCCTAGTTTGGCTTCGTTTTCTTGATGATAGGAGTCTAGAAGGGAGTGCTGGTATCTTTTTAAAAAAATTTTTTTTTCATTGATTTCAGAGAGAGGAAGGGAGAGAGAGAGAGGGGGAGATCAAAACATTGATGAGAGAGAAAAAAATATCCATCAGTTACCTTCTGCCTATGCCATCGTGGGGATCCAGCCCCCAAAACCCAGGCTTGTACCCTGACCAGGAATCAAACAGGCAACCTCCAGGTACATGGGATGATGCTCAATCAACTGAGCCACACCAGCCAGACAACTGCTGATATCGCTAATACTAGGTCACTTTTACATTTCAAGAGAACAGATGTTCCGAACCTGGTCGCCTAAATCAGTGCCACTTACTGAAGTCAAGGTTCCACCAGAAAGCTAGGATATCATCCTGTTCACTGGAAAACAAAATTGAGGAAATAATAAAGAAATACTATAGAATAATTTAGCTACTAAATATAGTCAACTCATCCTGATCATGATTGCTAACTTAGAACTATCCTTGCATTCCAGGAAAGATGGAGCCTGTTCTACTAATAGTCAGCATCCTGACCTTCTTCTCTGTGGCTGTGGTGGTCATCTTGGCCGGTGTGCTGTGGAAAAAAAGGTGAATTCCTTTCATCAAATGGGCAGTAATGTGGGATCCCAGAGGGTCGGAGCTCTAACTCTACTTACTGATTAGGACTCCAAAGGGGACTAAGGCATTTCAGTAATTACAGGGCAAACATCCCTCTTCCTCCTCAGGCACGCACGAATTTCCAGTTTCATAAGAGCTGAAATATATAAACCAAACATCAGGCAAATGCTCCCACCCCCCCACCCCCCCAAAAAAAAAAAAAAAACAACTTTTTCTCCGAAAGGAATAGGAGCCCTGCCTCCAGAATGCCTGGGCAACTGAAACACCCATGGAAAAATATAGAATCCTAGAGGCCCAGTGCACAAAATTCGTGCATGGGGACAGGGGGTGTCCTTCAGCCCAGCCTGCTCCCTCTCCAATCTAGGACCTGTAGAGGGATGC